>VUQR01010686.1:22036-68003 GCA_015108515.1 Hemichromis elongatus | reverse complement strand
GGTTTAACAGGAAAGCAAAGAGAAATGCTGTGAAAGTATTTGTGAAAACGTGCTTACCGGAGAAGGTGACTGGAAGACTGGAAAGACAAAAATATTCCTAAAGGTGCGTCCTCCCAGTGAGCGATTTTCACATTTAAGAACAGTCATAGCTAAATGTATACAGTTTGATATACTGAAATATGTGTAAACTAACTAATCATAAAGTTTAATAAAAATCAAAAACCTAACATGGCAGTCTGAAAACATGCACTACTGATAGGAAGAGCCCTTTACAGAGAAGGGCCTCTTCTTATCCGCCGTGCCGTGGGAGAAATTTAATACAGATGTATACAAATTTAATACAGATGTATACAAATTTAATACAGATGAGGATAACAAGAATCTAGAATCTACTGGAGCAGCTCTGCTTTGCAGTTAGTTAGCAACTAACTAGCAAAGGAATAAAATGTTCATTTCTGCGGTTTTCTTTCAGGACCATCATGACACAATGCTTGAAGTAGAGCGAATAGCACAACTAAATGTGAAAGCCCTATTGATCCAGAAAGTCCTGAGAGGCTACAAATACAGGTAGGAGGCTTTAATCAGCATTAAGCTTTATTTATTTCTTTTATTTGTGTTTTACATGTGAATTACTGCTTCAAATTTGCGTCCTTCATGCCCTCTAAAGGAAAGAATTCCTGAGGAAAAGGTCAGCCGCGATTGTGATTCAGAAAAACTGGCGAGGACACAAAGGGAGGAAGCTGTACAGAGTGGTAAGTCACTTTTTCAAAAATCAGCATTGACTCGAGTGAAAATGGAGGCGTCGCCTGCTTTAAACCTTCACTCGTCCTCCAACTCCAGGTGCAGCTGGGCTTTGCAAGGCTGCAGGCGCAGGTTCGCTCTCGCCAGCTCCACTTCAAATATAAAAAGAGAAGGCAGGCGACCCTCGTGCTACAGACACATATTCGAGGACACCTGGCCAGGAAGGAATGGAAGCGCAAGAGGAAGGCTGTAATCCTGCTGCAGGCACACACCAGGGGCATACTGGCGAGAAAAGCTCTCGAAAAGATGAAGAGAGATGTAAGTACCACAACCAGTGTTTGACCCTAATCCACCAGTTTCATCTTATTTTTACTGTTCATTTATCTCTTTTAGCTATTACTGCTATCTGTCAGTTATTTTAGTTTTTATTTCACATTTATTTAGAATTATGTTAGAGCATCATTTCAAGTATTTTCCTTGCTTTAGTTTACTCTGTCCATTAAAGCATATATCTTTATGGCTTTGTGAAGTTTGTTGTTGTCACCAGTGAGGAGTGGACACATACCCTGCTTTATCATCTGTTTACTCAATCTGAGGGCAGAATTCACACAATGCACATCAAGGGAACAATTTAAACTCATGACTAAGATCAAAACTTTAGTTGATTTGTGGTCTCAGTGTTTACGGATGAGCAGTTGATTCATTTCCAGATAGGCTTCTATGTAGTCTGGGTTAGTTGCCCCCTGCTTAGAGCACTTTTTTTTTTTTTTGCTCTTTCAGATGTACCTCTCTGCTAAAGAGAAAGAAGAGGAACAGCGGCTCATTCTGGAGAAACAGAGGCGCTTGGAGGAGGTGTTGAGGCAGAAGAGAGAGATGGAGGCCAAGCAGCAGTCAGACCAGGAGATGGTGGATGACATGTTTGACTTCCTTACTTTTATGCCCACTGCTGTAGGAGGACAGGAGGGGCAAGCACCCGTGGGATATGAGGTTTGGGAACCAAATGTTTCGGTAGGTGTTGTAGGATTTTTAGATGGGAGCTCATGAATGACAAGTGCTTGTATGCGTTTGCAGGATTTTGGTGGGAAAAGGATAATTGAAGAGATAGACATTGATGAAATCCAGGTAGAGGAGGATCTTCCCAACGAAGACTATGATGACCTGGATGAGTACTCCTTCTCCAAGTTTGCCTCCATGTACTTCCAGGGTGCAGCCACCCACACCCATATCCGACAGAGGCTTCGTCAGCCTCTGCTCTACCACGAGGATGAAGATGATGTTCTGGTGCTTCTCTTAGTCCACCACACATCAAAATTGCACGTGTTTCTGTTTTTAATAAAGCTTAATCATATCTCTTTTGTGCTTTCACCAGGCTTCGCTGACAGTGTGGTGGATCATCCTGAGGTTTATGGGAGACCACCCCGAGCCAAGGAAACAGGCCCAGGTTAGGGCATCCTCCTCACAGGAACGCTTTATGCCACAGGAGCTGATCTCCAGAAAGGACCGACGTCTCAGCAACATGGTGGGCCTGGATCAGGTAGGAGTCAAAACCCTAAAAACCTGAATATCTTCAAGTTTCCACCATCTTAATCCTGGCAAAACTGAGGTTCTCGTGTTCGATCTGGAATCAGTTATTGCCAGAAATATCAAATTAAATGTGTTTTTATTCCAGCAGAACTCATTAGACCCTATTTGAACCACATACTTTAGATGTGTGCAGAGATGGACTGATTCTTATAATAAACTCGCTGCTGCGTGACATTACATAGCACTTGATTCGCTTGAAATTCTTTTTAACCACACTCACACTCTCATGAATCCTTCATCAATAAAGAGTGCACACAGCTGCGAGGCAGAATGCATCACACAAGTAAGACCATCAAATGAACTGGGCTGAGAAACAGCTGCACAAAATAGCACTAGAAGACGATCTTGCAGGAGAGACTGGACAAATTTAATCAGTATTTATTTTGATAATCGTGGGCTGGTTTCCAGAAATGTTTGACCGCTTATTTTTTCATTTTTTTAGAGGGTGCTGAGGAATAATAAAGAAAGACAGGCTTCTACAGTCCCTGAGCCACAAGCACAAAACAAAAGGGGCTCCATCTTTGCAGACATCCTGACAAGAACCAGGAAGGCTTCTGCTGTGCCCAACAAGACACCTCAAAACCAGAAGGTGTACACTGTACCGGATGCCAACCCTCGAGGAAGAAAGGGTTCTACTTTCACTGACCTACTGTCCAAAAACAGAAAAGTATCAAATGTACAAGAAAACGGAATCCCCAGATCTGGTTCAAACTTCAGAAAACCCTCAATCATCATGGAGGAGGTGAGGCAGATGCCTGCATATTTTGTTGCTGTTCACTTTTTAAACAACCTAATGGACATTTACATTTTTTTGCCTACAGTCAGATGATCAAAATGAAGTTTCCAAGCCGGGCACCCTGCAAACTGTGAAGGAGGATCCTGAAGTCCTGACTGGAGAGTTGGACACGCTGGACAGACCCCTGACTTCTCTGGAAAAGCTCCATTACATCGTGGGATACGCTATCGTCAGGCCTGACCTCAGGTTACAGAAGTTTGAAGTCACATAGCTCGGCTGTTAATCTCTCTTTCTGAGCTTCTGCTAATACACAGTTCTCTGCCACAGAGATGAGATTTACTGTCAGATCTGCAAACAGCTTCACGACAACAACAATCGAACGAGCTTCTTCCGAGGCTGGATCCTGCTGTCACTGTGTTTGGGCGTTTTTCCTCCCAGTGAGCGATTTATAAGGGTGAGTACAGCATCTGCAACACCTGTGTGCATTTCATTGGTGGGCCCCATGCTGTAATGTTTTACCTTCTACTCTTGTCTTCACAGTACCTCCAAAGTTTCATCCGCTTCGCTCCAAGTGGCTACTCGTCCTACTGCGCTGACAGGCTGCGGCGCACCGTGATGAACGGCACTCGTGAGGAGCCTCCTTCCTATCTGGAGCTGCAGGTGCTGAGATTTACACAGCTTCATATGAAAAATGCAGCAGTTTCAGAATTCACCATTCTATGCTCAGTAACTCTAAATGATGACAATACTTCAAGAATGTAAAAAATGCTGGCAGGAGACGTCACAGTCAACAGTTACAAAGTGTCGGATCGGTCTCAGTTGCAATTATGTAGCAGCTGAAACCTCATTTAAAAATGAAAGTGCACATATTTCTGGGTAGGTTCCTTTAGAGCTGAGAAAATGTTTTTGTGTTAGTTTAGTGAGGAGCTACCTTAAGGCGCACAAAATGTGATTTCCACTGAACTAACATGTTTATTTTCTGTGTCGTGACAGGCCACCAAGACAAAAAAGCCCATTGTTGTGACTGTGATGCTTATGGACAACCGCTCCATTAACCTCCCCATCGACTCAGCGTCTACGTCTAAAGAGATCTGCCAGCTTATATCTAACAAAATCAACCTCAAAGACAGCTTCGGTTTTTCTATCTACGTCGCCTTGTATGAAAAGGTGCGTGTTTACAGACGGATCCAAACTCTTTCATCTGAAATGAGACGCTGATATGCGGGAAGCATCCCGTGGCAATCAGAGCGTCCAGAATAGACATCTATCAGCCGCTCATCTCAATTTGTTATAAACAGCTCATAAATATACACCCTATGAGCTGTGAAGATGCGGGGCCCAAAAGTGTTAGTGAGCGAGGATTTTTTTTTTTCACTTTGCAGTGCAAAAATGCTCATTACCAGAAATAACTTGTTGACAGAGCCGAACACTCAGACTTAAGCGTTTGATTTCCGTGGCAAAGAGGAACGAAAGGAAGCAAAAGGAAAACAGAAAAAATGTAAATAAAGCCGATTAAAATTTTTTTGTTTTGTTTTTTTAACATGAAAGGAATATTTGAAACCTTCCTTATTTTCCACTCATTCAAACTCGAGTTAAGGTGTGGCTTTAACACCTTTTTATTGGTTTATATAATCCCTGATTGTAAATGCTCTGAATTGGGGAACAGTCCTATCTACCTTCCTTTCATAAACAATGCTCCAGTGCATGCTCTGGTAAAGGAGGTAATAAAGGAAGCATCTTTATTTAGAATTTGGTGAATTCAACCAAGCTCTTATTATTTCAGTAGCGTGCAAACACTAGTGCGAGCTGGAAGTCACAAAAATGCCTTCAAAAAACAAGGGTCTATGGGAAAGGAACACAGAGGTGACCCAGAATACACACTTAAAAAAACCCCCCAGAAAAACAAAACAGAAAAGCAAATATGGGTCCTGCTGAAATGCTCACAGTGTAGTTATTTTCAACTGATAATTGTAGGAGTTGAGCATGAATACACAAGTATGTTGATAGATGCATAGATATTAATCACGTAAGCTGTGTTGAAGGTGTGGGCTCTGGGCAGTGGCCGGGAGCACGTGATGGACGCCATCTCCCGGTGTGAGCAGGACACAAAGAGAAGAGGAGGCCAGGAGCAGCACGCTCCCTGGCGCCTTATTTTCCGTAAAGAGATCTTCACCCCCTGGCATAACTGCAGCGACGACAAGCTCAGCACAGACCTCATCTACAAGCAGATCATCCATGGTTTGAAGTCCGGAGAGTACCAGTGTCAAAAAGTGGGCTCCTATTGCTTGTAACCAAGGATTCGACTCAGCCTTGCTGCCGTACATCTCTAACACGAGTTTTCCCACATTTCTCTTTCCCAGGAGGACGACTATGTTGACCTCACTGCAAAACATTTTTACATCCAACACGGAGCAGACAGCCGGCCAGAAAACGTGAAGGATGTTGTGCAGGACTGCATCAGTAACTCTCTGCTGGAGACCAAGTCAGAGGCTAAGTGGGTGCAGATGGTCAGCACTGCCCATGCTCAGGTCAGTCGCGTCCTGGATCACATGCTGTAACATATAAAGGGTTAAAAAAGCAAACATTTTTTTCTGTATTTGTAATCTGGTCACAGGGCTCATATGTGAGTTCCAAACAAAAGCCGGATTCGCTGAAGGCGGAGATAGTCGATTACGCTCGACAGAAGTGGCCCATCTTCTTCTCCAGGTTCTTTGAGGTTGCCAAACTTTCAGGTAGGCTTCCTTTTTCCTTGTACATAAATGTGTAAACCCTTAAATTAAAATCAAACCGTAAAAAAAGCTGTTGTTTGAAGCCGGGGGCGTCGTTATCGTTTAACACTTTTCTATTTTTGTTTTTTATGTTCTGTTTGAGGCTCAACCCTCACAAGTGTTCAGATTGTCAGCAGCAAGTTGTCAAATTTGTGAGCAAGCAACATTTAGCTTTTCTGCTTTAAACTGGCACAGAATTGACTCATTGTTACAGTTCTCTTATTGTCTGTAAACTCGGGAACCACTGCTGCTCTTCGCTGGTATCTTTCATACTTTCTGTATCATTTTAGATATCTTAAACATTGTAGATTAAACTCTCAGAATAGGAAATGATCAGGTTCTCCATGATGTTTCCAGGTCCTCCACTGCCAAAGAACAAGTTGATCGTGGCAATAAACTGGACTGGAATCACATTCCTGGATGAGAGAGAGAAGAGGCTGGCAGAACTCTCCTTCCCAGAAGTCATGGCTGTCAACACAGTGAGGTAAAGCTTTTTAGGCTTTGTTCAGGAGAATCAGAGAGGGAAACAAGACCACCTGAAGGTGGCCGCCCCTCCATGAGCCTAGTTCTGCCAGAAGTTTCTTCCTGTTAAAAAGCAGTTTTTCCTTCCCACTGTCACCAAAGTGCTTGCTCATAGGGGGTCATATTATTGTTGGGTTTTTCTCTGTATGTATTATTGTAGGGTCTACCTTACAATATAAAGTGTGTTGAAGCGACTGTTGTTGTGATTTGGCGCTATATAAATAAAATAACTGACTGTGAAATTCTTTAATAAAAACATTTGACCTATGTTAAAGTCTGTTTAGCTTTAAATCACAGTCTTCAATATTTATCATAAGACAAGAAAAAATTTTGGGACTGATATTGATAAAAGCAATCTTGCATGTCTTTTTGGAACTTTAATCGTGAAGGAAATATTATATATTTTCAGACAAACTATTTGTTTTTTTTTTAATAACCTGTTGAATTTTCGAAAAGAGGGATGCTTTAATCTTGTTTTTGGCTCGGTTGTGGTTTTCAGGGATGTTAAAAAGTCTGGCCAGGCCGTGTCTCTGGTGACGCTGAAAGGAGACTTCACCCTGAGCGGCCCCTCAGCGGCGGACATGGCCGAGCTGATTACCATGTTTGTCAGTGGTCTGACGGAGCGTTCGCAGTACGCTGTGGCACTAAAGGAAGTCGAGAAGCAAGGCGAGTGCCCCGCTTCCTCTTCCTTTTAAGTATTTTCTCCTGGTTATTACCTGACTGACTTCTTAGTTGTTTTTCAATGCCCTCCAGAAGATGCCACGTTCCTCAGCTTCAAGAAGGGAGAGGTCATCATTCTCATCAAAGACAGTGATTTCTCTCAGGACCACGGCTGGGTTAAGGGCCAAAACGATCGCACGAAACAAACAGGGGCTGTCCCCATTGATGCCATCACAATCCTGCCAACGCTCAGCAAACCCACCAACGAGGTCATGGTACGGAGCAGCCAGTCAAATCAGAATAAACGTGAATAAACGTACAATTGACCAAATTTTGCAAAAGGAAAAAAAAAGACTGAGAAATTAGTGATAAGAAACATTTTTACGATATCGCAACCACACATGTTAAAAAGTCAACAACAGCGCACTGCAGGGCATCAGCTTTGCACCATGATGAAGATGCCTGACCATTCAGTCACATGGATATAATGTCCAATCAGAAGACAAATACTTTACAGTGGTCAGGCATTTTAAAGCAATAAATTGCAATGACAAAATAAAGCTGCAGCAAATAGGACACAAGTTAAAAAAAATTTTTATTTTGTCAGAAGAGTCAATTACTACTGCAGTTAAAAAAAGTCATAGTTCAGGCTTTAAAGGGTTGAAGACAATAATTAAAATATATAAAATATGATGAGAATAATTAAAAAATATAAATTAAAACATACATAATAAATTTATTTTTAAAATAAAATTAATAAAAACATGAAAAACAAAATGGTGCATAAAAAACCCCAGAAATATATCCATACAAAAATAAAATATCTAATACAAAAAGTAAAAATGAAAGAAAATATTCATTTTTTATCATTTATTTTAGATATTTATATAAAACAAAAAATAAATAGATATCTATCTAGAGAGATTTTTTTTCCAGGTGTGTTTGAAATATTTCTGTGTTTGCAGTGCAATGAACAGTCATAGCTTGAGTCCTGCCCTGTACAATCTTTTCATTTTTTCACTTTCATCACTGACTTGTTGTCAGTTCAGCACCTGCCTCAGTTTTTTTCTGTTATAGGCCTTGTTGCTAACATGAAGGCTAAATGCAGTGGGGGTTTCCTCTTATTTCAGAGCCTCATCAACCTCTCACCAAACCAAAGGAAGGACATCATACAGGCCACCATGAAAGAAACGGGCACAGTGGGGAGAATGGCTCCTTACACACTGAAAGATTTCTCTGTCGAGTATTTCAGGTATCTGTAAATTTGCTCCATTCTCCTGTTGGCTTTTTTCACCAGCAGATCAGTGAAACAGTACTGACAGCACCACTCCCTGTCCTCTTTCCAGGCAGCCCACTAAGGATGTGAACCGTCAGGTGATCGCTAGGAATGCTGCTCCCGAAAGGTTGTGGGTCCACTCCAGAGAGCCAGTAAGACAGCCATTACTCAAGAAGCTTGGAGGCCACCCGGAGTTCGCCCACAAAGCCTGTCTAGCTTTCACTGATATCCTTTGGATAATAGAAGATGCAATAATTAGATTTTTTCACGAATGTAAACCATTATTTCTTATTGCCACAGGCTATATAAAGAAGATGCACTCTTTGCAATGGCCAACAGGGGGCAACAAGTCTAATTGTACGGAGATCTATGCAGGCATGATGACCTTACCTCATACATGACTTTTGACTCCAGCAAACACTTTCCTCATGAGGTTATCTATCACTAGATCTTATTTTAGAGTTGAGATTATCTGCACATTAAGCTAGTCTTATTTTATAGAACATGATTCTAATTAAACTTAGTACATTTTAAGTGCACATTAAAGTGCGTTGTGCTTTAGGGCATTGTCGGGGGGGGGTGGCTTAATACAAAAGCACAGGAAGTAGCTGCAAGAAACACATTTAATTGTTTTAAACTCTGAGTTCATTTTAGTTCTTTGTATCGTTATGTTAGCTTTGCTTATTTTTCTGCAGTATGCTGAAGCACCAACTACAGTAGTTGCTTTTGATGCTGCCCCCTGGTGCCATTAAACAGCTACAACATGTAGACCACAGTCTGCAAAGCTTTAATTCAGTATCCAAAAGCCACCTTTGTGCTATTGAGACTGATTAGATGGCATGACAAAGCTGCACTTGTCCACTGTAATGGAAAGGTTGCAGCAAGTCGGTACAAAGTTGTTAACAGATATCATCTTTATCCTGTGATGAAATATTTCTATGCTTTTTTTTTTACTTGTTTATTATTTATTTACCTACACAAACACAGAAGACAAATTAATGGCAGAAACACAGTTTAATCCAATCGAACTCAGTTTTATTTATATAGTGACAGTTTTAATATTGCTTAATATTGTAGGATAAAGACCCTACAATACTAAAGAGAAAACCCCAACAATCAGGTGATCCCCTGTGAGCAAGCCCACTGGCAACAATGGGGAGGAAAAACTCCCTTTTAACAGGAGGAAACCTCTGGCAGAACCAGGCCCAGGGAGGGGCAGCCATCTGCCTCGACCGGTTGGGAGTGAGGGGAGGAAGACAGGATTAAGATACGCTGTGGAAGAAAGCCGGAGATTCATAATCATATGAAATGCAGAGTGGTGTAAAAACACGCAGGGAGTGAAACACTTACTTTTTCAAACAAAACTCAAAACACAGCCTCATAAATCTTTAATCCCACGCGCATACTACCCTTTAGGGCTAAGCCCCGGGTGTACAAAATGTCTGTCTCCGCCTCTGCTTTAGGGCATGTCAGATCAGTAACAGCATAAGGGTATTTCAGTCACAGGCGAGACCTAGCACACAGCGATCAGCATCAGTACACCAGTCAAAGTGGTCACACCCCTAACTCTAGTATCCAGGTGGAGTTATAAAGATTTGTTATGAAGAGTAAAACTATCCATATAGTCTAAAACAGCAGCAGGCTGTAACATGTTTATTTCTGCTTTAAAGTGGGCATTTTAACACAGCAGTGTGTGGGGACTGTGACTCGCCAGCCTTAAGAAACGGCAGTTTTTGACACTTCCTCTTTGGTTTCATTTTTCCGTTTCATAGGTTGCCGATGTTACTAAAAGGCAGACACACTAGGTGGTGCTAACCTAATAGAACAATTGCAATCGACTTCTGCTGTTCAGCTGCCATTTTCACAGTGGCATCTGGCCCTACATTCAGTCACATAAAGCCGGCAGTGAACATTAGTGGAGAAATATTCAGCTAAGCATCTCAACATGAAACAAAATGATGCCTACCTGCTTCTTTCTCTGGACCTACTTATATATCTTCTAACTCTTTTTGTTTATTTTTAGCCCCTAATCTAGTAAGCAAGGAAAGTTGGAAACCAAATGAGTAGTAGTAGAAGAACTGAAACCAAGAGACAGCTGCAAGATTTTGAAAAACAAAAGGGGTGAAAAACAGTTACTGACTAATGGGATGTTACAGATAGGTGTTTCTGTCTGCCATTGTTAGCCATCCTTGACTGCTGTGTACCAATCCTGAAGTACATGGGTGATTACCCCACCAAGCAGCAGCAGAATCCTCTCGAACTCACTGACCAAATCTTTGGCCCCGCCACTAAACACGACGTTCTGAGGGATGAGATCTACTGCCAGATCATGAAGCAGATGACCAGCAATAACAACCGGTAAACGTGTTATTTCTCCTTTCCTCTTATTTCCTGTGTACACGCATCCAAAAATTTGTACAGTATACAGAAACACACCTGATGGATAATCACACATTCACAGTTGCAAGAATAAACTGAGTAGTTTCGGTTCACTGCTCTGGTTATGCTCTGGTTATTAAGTTCTCTCTCAGCCTTCCTGGTCTGTTAGTCATGGTTCACTGCACAACAGTGAGAAGTGGAAAATTTAAACAGTATATAAGCATATAGTATTAAAAAATACATGTACACAACTTTCCATGATGTTGCATAAGATGCTCATGGCAGGAAAAACTATTAGAGCACATATAAATATAATATAAATGTGCCTTCTCAGACTCTTGAACGGTAAAAGATTGGAGGTTTTGAAGGTAACCCTTCTTTGTTTCATTGCAGGAGTGACCAGGATGCAAATGTAGTCTATTTTTTTTTAATTATTGTTTTCTATTCTTCACCCAGGTTCAGCATGGAGCAGGGCTGGCAGCTGATGTGGCTCTGCTGCGGCCTGTTTCCTCCCAGCCATCCTCTTCAGAAGCATGCTCAGCGATTTCTGGAGTCGCGACGCAGAGAGCCACTTGCCTCTGACTGTTTGCAGCGCATGCAGAGCTCTCTGAGGTTTGTACCGCATGCTGGCCTGTATTACATATAACACATAAACACACAGAAGTTATTGAGTTGGTGACAGGAAGAATGCGTCTGCCTCTCGTTTAAAGATGGTTTAGAGAGTAAAAAAGGAGTGAAAGTTGCATCACAAGAAAATGTCAAACAATTTAACTTCTTTTTCTGGATTCGTTGAGATCAAGTTGTGCAAAACCTGCAGTGATGAACAGAGTCCTTTTTGTACAAATGTGTTGCATCATCTTCTCAGTGAAATGACCACATTCAGAATTTGCATGACCTCAGCTATAAATACACCTCATTTGCATCTAGTCTTTCCTCCATGATGCTAACAGGCTCACAGAGACTCATTTTTTATTAAAGTTTTTATTAGTAACAATGAAATACAGAAAGCAAAGTGTTAAAAAAAAAACATTTATCATACAAACACAAGCTTACTGGTCATAACAGGGGTTGAATAATTCCACTTTTTCTTAAGACAAAAAGAGAAAGTGAAATTAAAAGGCAATTATGATTATTTACGTTATTTCCTGTCTTATATCTCCTTTTGCTGTGGTGGAAATTCATGTTAAACATTTTCAGATAATGAGGTATGTACAAGGACCCCTGGGGAGCCAAAAGCCCAGGTCTCATGAGGCTGGTCTAAATGCTCAGTTTAACACAGTTTTTTTTTTTTTTTTACAATGTTACTGAAATCTCAGGCATTTAGAAGCCCCACCCACCTGTTTTGCGAGTCTTATTTACAAGAAGCAGTGAATCAGAAGAACTTTGGCATAAATTGAATAAAAGGAAGGATTATTTTCAGTCATGTGAAGCTACTCTAGTACAATCCAAAAATGAAAATATGGAGTTGAAAATTTGAATAATCATGCATGTACTGGGTTTTCCTTTAGTCATCTATTGAAACAAAGCACAGATACTAGATTAGAAGTGTGGAGAAATGCAAAGTGTTGCAGTCAGTACTTTGTTTACATCATATGCATGTTAGATCTAGGTCTGTTAAGTGTGGTCAACGTGACTTTGAGGCATTGCTGATGAATATCAACAAGCTTGATGAAGTGTTTGTCTCTTGTCTGTGACCTTTCCACCAAGCATGTGTCAGACTTCATTAGGTGAGGTGTCTTCTCAGTCTATATGCATTTATGATTAGGTGAGAAAAAGCATTAAAAGGAGGATGTGCACTGGAGGTGGGTTACAAAAAAGATTGCAAAAGGAGAAGTAACTGTAGACAGGCTAAAGCACCTTAAATGGCATGTCCCAAATGCATTAACTGAACAGCTGATGTGAGGTGGTTCTGAGATCAACTGACTGGAATTATGGGGTACGTTTGGGTCTGTGGCCTTCTTGAAATGTGCTCATAATTCTAAATCACTCATATTCTCATATACTCATACTCAAGTCCAAGATTATTTGTACCAGAGTAACTCATACATTACATTTTTGGCTAATTATATACACCAATCAGGCATAAATGATTAACACAGATTATCTCCTCATCGTGGCACCTGTTAAGTGGCTGGTATATATATATATATAAAGTAAACATTTTGTCCTCAAAGAAGCTGTAAAAGCAGGGAAAATGGGCAAGAATGAGGATCGGAACATTTTAGGGGTTTTCCCAGTCTGCAGTGGTCAGTATCTATAAAAGTGTCCAAGTCCAAGGAAGGAGCAGTGGTGAACCAGCAACAGGGTCATGGGTGGCCAAGGCTCACTGATGCATGAGAGTCTGTTCGTCCGTCCGTCCCCACTTCCACTTCCGGGGCCTATCCCAGCTGCATATGCATAGCTTCAGACCAGTCAGGGTGGCCATGGTGACTCCTGTCCACCAAGAAAGCATCAAAAATGGGCACATGGGCATCTGAACTTATCCATAGAACAATGGAAGAAGGTAGACAAACAACTCTGAGCCATGGAGGCCCCCACCTCACAGCGTACAAGACTTAAAGGATCTATTGCTAACATCTTTGTGCAGATCCCACAGCACACCTTCGGGGGTCTAGTGGATGGATTAGGGCTGTTTTGGAAATAAAAGGGGGCAACAGACTACTATTCAGGTGGTATATTTTGAATTAAACCTAAATACAGGGGGTACTAAGGAGAAAAGTCGGTTGTTTAGGAAAAAGAACAAAAAAATCAGGTACCAAATAATTGCTGTTTTGCTCTAGGATGGAGCCCAGAAAGCTCCCGCCTCACCATGTGGAGTTAGATGCCATCCAACAAAACAGCACCCAGATCCGCCACAAAATCCACTTCCCTAATGACACAGATGAGGTAAAAACACCAACTCTTTTAATGAAAGCAGAAAAGGCCAAAGGGTCAGCATCATTGCTGGGTAGAGATTGCATCTTGGTGTTATCTGAGATTATCTTATCCTTCTCCAGATATTTGAGGTAGCCACCAACACCAGGATCAAGGATCTCATTCTGAGCATTTCCAGGAAGCTCGAATTGTCTTCAGCAGATGGCTACAGCCTTTTTGTCAAAACAAATGACAAGGTTCATTTAGCATTTTTTAATCATTTATACAATAGAGGTTGTGGCATCTTTGATGAACTAAAAACCAGCCTGTTCTTGTGTTTTGTTTTTATTCTGTTTCAGTTTCTCAGTTTGAATGAGACGGACTACTTCTTTGACAGTCTGAGGCAAATCACTGACTGGTCCAAGAGTGTCAAAAGGATTGATGGTATTAAATTATCTTCTGATTAGAATAAAAGCGAGACTCTAAATGGTCTGCTATGTACCTGTAAAAACCTCTGTGCTCGTGTGTATGTGTTCTGCAGGTGGGCTGGTCAACTATACTGTGTTTTTCATGAGGAAGTTGTGGTTCAACGTCATCCCTGGCAGAGACATTAAAGCCGATCTTATCTTCCATTTCCCTCAGGTAATTTTGAATGATGTCTCATTTTTTCCAATTTTCCAGCTGATATGAAGTGAGATATTTGCATTAACACAATTCCTCCTAACACAAAGATGGAGTTGGTGATTAAAATCTAGTAACAGGCTCTAACCAGTTGCCTGCCACTGAAGAACTTTTAGAATATTTGGTTAAAAGTGAAACTTTGGCCACTAATGTATTTTTAATTTCCAGGAGTTGCCCAAATACCTAAGAGGCTATCATGTGTGCACCAAAGAGGAAATGCTAAAAATTGCAGCTCTGCTCTTCAGCATGAAGGTCAACAATGATAAGAACCAGTTAGTCATGATTCCCAAGTTGCTGAAGGAGCTGGTGCCCGCTGACCAGCTGAAGGCCATGTCTGAAAATGAGTGGAAGAAGGTAGGAGGGCTTTGCTTCTATCTCACCCTATCACAGGGCATCCTTCTCTGTCATACTAACCCTCTGCATGTCCTCCTTTACTATATCCACAATACATCTCTGTAGTCCTTCTTTTTAACTCCTTCCTGCCAGCTTCATTTTCAGTGTTCAGTTCAATTCAATTTTATTTATACAGCGTCAAATCACAGAAGTAACCTCAAGGTGCTTTATATTGTAAGGTAGACCCTACAATAAAACATACAGAGGAAAACCCAACAATCGTATGACTCCCTATGAGCAAGCACTTTGGCGACAGTGGGAAGGAAAAACTCCCTTTTAACAGGAAGAAACCTGTGGCAGAACCAGGCTCAGGGAGGGGCGGCCATCTGCTGCAACTGGTTTGGGTGAGAGAAAGAATACAGGATAAAAGACATGCTGTGGAAGTCTTTGTCCAGTATATCCACTGTCCCTTCTGGGCATATGTCCAAACCATTTGTTTTTACAAAGCTGAGTTCAGTTTCACTATTAACGCACCCTGGCCTGATTACTGCCACACCTACTGAATCAACAAATCACTTAAATATGTCCTGTGTGACAAACTGAAGCAGGCTAAGAGATCTCAAAAAGCAAAGCAACATGCCACAATCCAACAAAACAGCTGAGAATAAAAGTCACTGACATCTATCAGTCTGGAAAGGGTTACTAAGCCATGTCTACGGGACTCCAATGAACTACAATGACAGCCGTTATCCACACATGGAGAAAACCTGAAACTGTGATGAGCTTTCCCAGGAGTGGCCAGCATACCAAAATTACTCCAAGAGTGTATCGACAACTCATCCGACAGGTCACAAAAGACCTCAGAGCAACATCCAAAGAATTGCAAGCCTCATTTGCCTCAGTTAAGGTCAGAGTTCATGACTTCACCTGAGTTGCAAGACCAAAACCACTGCTGAGCAAAGGGAACAAAAAGAACATAAAGGCTCACCTGAGTTTGATCCCCTGAGAGTTTGGGGAAAATACTCTGTGGTGTAGCGTCATAGTGTGATGTTCTGGGGCTGTTCTGCTGCCTCAGGACCTCATTGATAAACGGATCCATGAATTCTGCCGTTTATCAAAAAATCCTGGAGAACAATGTCTGGCCATCTGTTCGTCACCTCAAACTGAAGCACACTTGTGTTCTGCAGCAGGACAATGATCCAAAACAGACCAGCAAGTCCACCTCTGAATGGCTTAAGAAGAAACAAACAATTAGTAACAACAATTCTGCAAAGATGAGTGAGCTAAAATTACTCCACTGCACTACAAAGGTCTCATTACCATCTTTTAAATCGAATCATTTTGTCCTTCCTCTGGTCTCAATTTCAGCTTTGAGGGTTTAGCCTGAATGCTGTGGGGGTGTTAAAAATCATTAACCTCATTGGAGGCAGTGCTCACTCGAGTGTGTTGTTTCGCGTTATGATCTGTTTTTTTTAATTCATTTTCAGAACATTACCGCCTCATTTAACAAACAAACTGGAATGACAGCTGATGAAGCTAAGGTGGCATTTCTCAAGGCGGTTCATCGTTGGCCAACGTTTGGCTGCGCTTTCTTTGATGTGAAGGTGAGGCCTGCAGCGAGTGCAGCTCACATGATGGTTAACTTGCTATCAGCGATCAGATTGGTTTGGGTGGGAGGCGTGTTTTTTCTGATCGCTGTTGATATCTGTCACTATTTCTCGAGCCTCTGGTTTTCAGCACTCTGTCTGCAAATAATGCAGTATGAATCTAGGATGACAGTTTCCTTATTTGCCTCTCTTTCTTTCTTTTCAGCAAACATCAGAGCAAAAATTTCCAGATATTGTGCGAATTGCAATCAGCAAGCAAGGACTCACAATCATTCATCCAAAAACCAAGGTTGAAAAAAAGTCTGAAACTCTATGGAGCAATAATAATTTCAGTGCCCAATAATAAACAATTTTATTAATGTTTTTTTTTTTTTCTTTGAAGGAAACTCTGGCAACTCACCCATTCAACCGCATTGCTAACTGGTCCAGTGGAAGCACCTACTTTCACATGACTCTTGGTAATTTAGTCAACGGCAGCAAGTTCCTGTGTGAAACATCACTGGTAAGACATTTAACACTCTGTAAGTTTTGGTTTATATTTCTTTTACATTTCCTTGTCTTTACATGGCTCTCTTCTTTTAAAAGGGCTACAAGATGGATGATCTTATAAGCTCTTACGTCAACATGTACCTTAACGACAGGAAGACTGTGCAAACCAGGAACCGCCGCTTTGACATCTAAACTTGGTAGCACGACAGCTCGCTGAAAGCATGCTGTGTGTCTGTAGCTGCAGACTGAAACTTGTACACACAGTAGTTCCCTGTTTTTGGATTAGCAATCAACTTTTTTGTGCTTTGCTTAAAAAAACACCATTGAATTATTACAAGTAGCTGCAGATTTCTTAGTTTTTATTTAAAGTCATGTTTGCTTCAGTATGTGTATGAGTAACATAATCAGACGTCATTGGTCTCTTAGGTGTTTTTAATAGTTGACAGTGTTCATGAACATGCCTTTACATTGCATTCAAAACCAAAACTGTCTAAAGTTAAATAATTCTAGATTATTATTATGAATAAATAAACTGAATTTGAATACATTTGAGTCACTATGTGCACGTGTACTCAATTTTGTGGATTAAAAAAAAGTTGAATTCCAGACAACTGTTAGACATTAATTTGCCTGACGTAAAAACATTGAAGGTTTTCTTTTAAGTAAAGTTATACTCAGTGTTTTTTTTCTCAAAAAAAATTACAAAGTTGAATTTTCCTCACACTGGAACTTATTGAAATCACACTTTGTTCACACAGATTCTTCAGGTGCTTCTGCCACCATCACTTAAAGTGGGACAAGTGTCAAACCGACCTCACAGTTTCCTTAAAAGTATTTAAAGTTTGCTCAGTTGTGTTTAGATTGCACACGCAACCTTTAAATTTAGCCCATCTTCAAAAAAAAGTATCAAAGTAAATCTACACAATGTTTTTACAGATGAGATTTTTTTAATTGTGTTAAAATTGTGAAATAAAAGATCCACCCGGTCTCTTGGCGAGGTAAACGTGTAAAAGATGATTGTGATCATTTCTAATAAATCTCATCCTGGGACAACGAACGTGAGCTCTCTTTGGGGAAACTGTGGGTTAGGAGATTGAGGAGCTCTACCAATCAGAGAATTAGTAGCTTGATTTTCTAAATACTCCATTTAGTATGTCAAAGTATCCTTGGGTAAGATGTTGAACCCCGCATTGTCCCTGACGAATCTGAATTTGCCATCTTCTTTTAAAAGACGCACATAGCTACATGACATTGCTCACTGGTTTACTTAAGATGAACAAATGTGACGAGAGAGGTCACATCTGATTGTGAAACCACACATAATCCTCCTTTCTATTATAGCATAACCAAAGTTTACACAATAGACTTTTTAAAATTTTTTATCCAACTTAACCAAAATTGTGTAAGCGAGACCATAAACAAGGCAGTAGGGCATTCAACGAGATCAGAGCAGAGAGCTATTTTTTTCATAGACTTATATAGGACCACAAGGCATTTTGAAACCACAGGTCTGACCCCCTGGTGGCCGTTAAATAGAATCCAGGTTTAAGACTCTTCCACATTGGTTTCCCTTTTTAAGACGTGGAAATAGCTTCCATCTTTTATACCGTCTGTTGTCGGCAGAACCTACACCCATCAAGGATGACCAACAGGCTCAGCTGTTACCAAACAATACAAACAAAATTTTGAAACTAAACATTGCAAGTTGAAAATGATCAAATGGTGAACTGTGATGGATAGCTGTAAAAAAAAGAAAAAAGAAAAAAAAGGAGCAGCTAAAAGTAGTGAATGGAAGAATAGCAAAGCTAATAACTTCTTTGTATGATTGCAGAGTCTTTACCCTACAATATAAAGTGCATTGAGGTGACTGTATAAATAAAACTGAATTCAATTGAAATGAAAAAATATGAAAAGCTGAAACATGCATATTCGATTATTTGAGAATATTTTTGTTCCTGAGTTGATTAACTTCAAATGAAAAAAAGTTGTGGCTGATGCTTTTAAAACAGTTTAAATCTGCTTGAATTTAGCATCCAGTATTTCTGTTTTCATTCTTAATCTCTAACAGATTAACTTAGATGTTTGTTTACATGTGGGAGGCTGTCCACAGCTACGTACAATGGCGGAATTATCCTCCAAAATGAAAGCATCTCTGTTTTTATTAAACTCTTTCATCAGCAAGTAGAAGCACGTTTTATTGACTAGACCCTCCCAGCAGTAAGAAGAATGATAAATTTATGATGCCGTGCAGTCGCACAAGGGGGATGTTTTTGCTTCGGGGGAACAAGACGAATAACAGACAAAGTGGAGAAGCCGAACAAAAGCGGGGGACTGTCCCAATTAGCAATTGGCAGTAGATTAACAGAGTAGTGATGTCAAAGCTTCTCCACAGTCCACAGATAGGGGTTTCATTCAAGTCTACAGAATACCATTTGCATATCGATGATATAGAGGAGAAGAAGGGCCAATGTGTCTGAAACACAGCTGTGAAGTTCATGTATGAAAGAAATATTATCTCCCCTTGGTCAGTGGGTCCCCTATCCACATCTGTCCGATGGCTATGCGACTGATTATTTTGGGCATTCCAATTCAAGATGCCCCCAGGAGGCAAAACAGCAACAAGGGCCTCTGTTTCCTCCAAGCACCCCCCTCTCGAGGCTTGTTTTTCTCTGGCTCTCCTATAGTGAGAGCTTGGGGCCCCCTCTAAAACTGAGCAGGCCATCTACAAAAGATCATCTCTGAGACTTCAGTCATAAACTTTTAACAACACAATTAACAACACAGTCCATCTTCTATCTGTCAGTGGGAGGCTGGGAGTTCATGGTAAAGGCACTTAATCCACAACTAGCCTCGGTTACCATGGAGCCATACCCCCAAACTCATTGCGACTGAGGCATGCCATTCTTCTTTCCGCTGCTGAAATGCGCCGCTCATTCTGACTCAGCCTATTGTGAAGTGCACAAGTGGCTCTCTGAAAAGAAGGGGATGGAGAAAGAAAGGGTGGGGTCAGGGTTCAAACGAAAGGCTCCCATTGGGACTCCCTTTCTGTTATCAAATTTGTTGAGACACAAAAAGAGCTACAGTCTCATTCCCGAGAACATCTTGAGTGAGAGATAGGGGGGTTATAGGACAGCATTCCTCGTGTCAGAGCGCCAGTTTTTCCACAAAGCGGCAGACGAACTCCCTGTCTTCACATACAGCTCCCTGCTCCTGCACTGGTCATCTCCTCTTTGTCTTCCAGCAGAAAACTTTTCTTTTCAGGAGTGCCCGTCCAGTAAGTCCTCTTTATTATTTGCTCATTTATAACTTAAACTAAATACCTGCTTCAGTGGTTGATTTACCAAATAAACCTTTCTGTAAATTTCTCACTTTGCTCATGCAAACCCAAACAGCTCAATCTTTTACTGATTGCACTGTTTCATCAAATTTCCATACTTGCTGCTCATTTAATCGTGTTTCACATTTACTTTATCCCTGCTAACAATAGAAGATTTCACACATTACAGCTGCTGCAGGTTTTTCATAAGTGCAGGGTGTAAAGGACCAATACCAGGATGCTCAGTCTCCTCTTCACTGCACAGATCTGCTTATCCAGATCACCCTGATGAAGGCTTATTTCAGCTTTGTCTCTCTCCAGGATTATCCGCATTTATGGAAGCTTTTCCATTCAGTTGCTCCGCTTCTGGTTTGTTATCCCTGCTGGGACCGCAGTCCTCTTTCTTCAGGGGGACTGAAAGCTCTGACTCTGAGCCCTGGCTGAGAAATGCCCTGGCATGTGGGTCCCACAGCACCCACTGAAAAGAGCCATGCTGCTTCTTAAAGGGACAAAAGTCAGGGAGCGAAATTTAGTCCAGTCAGGTTTTTTTTATGTGTGAGTCATTGTAATTTTTCTGCATTGTTTAATCACATAAGCTGAAAAATATCTTTGAGATGAAAAAAAAACTGTATCAGCACTAAAACATAAACAGAAGACAGAAACAAATAGAAACTGTTATTGATAATCTTTGGATATGGATATGGTTAATATACAAGCCTAGAAAGGAATGGGAGACAAACATATATCTTTAAATGTATATCTTATTCTTTGCTATCCCGTGCATAGTATGCAAAAATCATTTTATTAGACACCATGATGGTTCCAGGTAGGGCTACCCTTTCCTTCCAGAACAGCCTTGACTTTTCATGGCATAGACTCAACAAGCAAACTTGTTCTATTGGACTGAGATCGCTGTCATGTTCAAGAATGCTGTTTGAGATGATGTGAGTTTTGTGATATTGTGTTGTCCCATCAGAAGATGGCACACTGTGGTCATGGCAGGGTCAGCAACAATACTCAGGCAGGCTGTGGTGGTTAAATGATGCTCAGTTGGGACTAAGCACTCCAGAGTGTGTCAAGAAGATATTCCCTACAACATTACAGCACCAGCAGCAGCCTGAACCGTTGATACGGGGAAGACCAGGCAAAGTTTTCCAATTTTCTAATGCCTAATTTTACTAATTCTCCTCTAACCTCTGACATCAACAAGCTCCTCACTGGATATTTTCTGTTTTTCGGACCATCCTCTGTATATCCTTTGTGAGGGAAAATCCCAGTAGATCACCAGTTGAGATACTCAGTCCTACACATCAGGCTAAAAAAAACAAAACAATCAAAATCACTTAAATGAGCTTTCTTCCTCCATTCTGATGCTGTGTTTGAACTCCAACAGGTCGTCTTCACCACGTCTACATGTCTAAAAGCATTGAGTTCCTGCCACGTGATTTGCTGATTAGATCATTGCATTCATAAGCAGTTGAACAGGTAGACTACCTAATAGAGTCTGTTTCACTTTCCAAATCTTCCTTTCATGTATTTAGCTTCTAATGTGAACTCTCTCAAAAGCAGGCTCGTTGAATTTAAGGAGTTTTTTTGTATTTGGGAATCTTCCATCAGCTACAGAAACATCTTTTGTGTGGGTTGACAGTTCAGCCCCAGCTAAACATAATGGAAATGTTGGCGTTGGATCCAACAGAAATACCAGAGTGAAGGAAGCCTCGCCTTAGATGAATTAAAGTCAGACTTTGCTGTTCACGCCCCGGTGATGTTTCTGTGTAGAGACTGAGTTAAAACAACAGGGAAAAGAGAGCAGAAAATACAAAGAGTGAACTGCTGGAGCTTGGCAGGGTTGGATGGAGCAGTGGGTGGGTTTTCTAGGGAAGAAGGGATTGTAAGATCTCAACAATATGCAATCTAGGAGGATTGTTGCAAGATATATTAATCAGTTTCATCCATAGACTTTTACATATTTAATAAGAGTTTTCTTTTAATCTAGCATGCATGTGGTTGAGGATTTTGGGGGCATTTTTTTTTTGTTAGTAGAATAAATTGACAAGCACAAGGGAATGCAAGCACTAAAATAAGTTTTTTTGCTGTCCTTTGTTGTTGGGATTGCAGAGAAATATTAATGCCTTTAATGCCAAAAGATTTAAAGATCAGACTGAAACAGAAATTTTAATAACTTGGTCTGACTTCCTAGTCTTATAGTTTTTTAATTAAGTCTAATACTAGTCATCATAATGAAGGAATCATAAGCTCACAGTGAATGTTAACAAGAAACCTGTCTGTTTTGTGTGTGTTTGTGCGTGTGAGTGTGAGTGTGTGGGTGGGTGGTTTCTGCTCACTAACTTGTAAAAAAAATCAAAAGTACTCAAATTCAGCTCGGAAATCTGACCAACCCTGCAGCTGCAGTGCAAAATTAGACCTGTCTCAACTGTCCTGAATATATTTGGTTACTTTATTAAGATAACAAAAACCCCCACATCTGTCTATACCACAGAAGTGGTTCAAAGGTAATGATAATTATAATATTTTCTGTCTCCACAGCCACCAAAATGGCTACAATGCAGCTGCCGTCCAATCAGTCATCAGAGAGCTGCGTAGTTTTGGAGACGACAATCGAGAACCAACTGTTCGGATGGTTCTACCTTGTGGTTTTTGTTCTGGCGCTGAGCGGTAACAGTTTGGCTCTCTGGATTTTCTCCCACCAGCGTGGCATCTCTTCTCCGGCTAATGTCTTCCTGATTCATCTTGCTGTGGCAGACTTATCATACGTCATCATCCTCCCCCTCAGGGCCACCTACCACTTTACAGGAGGCCACTGGCCGTTAGGCGAGGTGCCCTGCCGGGTGGTGGGTTTTTTGTTTTATGTCAACATGTATGCCAGCCTGTACTTCCTGGCCTGTGTAGCAGGGGATCGATACTTGGCTGTAGTTCACGCTGTGAGGTCACTGAAGGTTCGTCGCGCTCGCTATGCTCAGATCATCAGCTTCTCTCTTTGGGTCCTAGTTACAGTCTCCATGGCACCGCTGCTGGTCACCCATCAGACTGCACAGGTGGACAACATGACGGTATGTTTGCAGCTATACAGGGAGAAGGCCTCACGCAACGCTCTGATCTCACTGGCTGTTGCCTTCATGCCGCCTTTCCTCGCCACTCTTTCCTGTTACCTCCTCATCATTCACAGCCTGCATCGCGGCTCCAGGTTGGAGCCGGCTCTCAAGCTGCGGGCCCTGCGCACCATTGGCCTGGTTATGCTCATCTATGTCGTCTGTTTTCTCCCTTATCATATGAGTAGAGCCACCTTCATCCTGGGCTACAGCCACCCAGACGTCTCATGCCAGACACGCAGAGGCCTGAGCCTGGCCAACCGCCTCACTTCCTCCCTCACCTGCCTAAATGGTGCTATGGACCCGTTGGTCTACCTGTTTGGGGCGGAGAAATTCCGCGGCACGCTACGCCGATTGTTTTGTAAAGATAATGGCGGGATGTCAGGAGCCACCAGTGGAGAGTTAAAGGGAACACACGAGAGCTCTGTGAGTGCCAAATCTGAGTTCTGAGGAAAAGCAGCAAGACTCAGACACCTGTGCAAACTTTTCCATCACAAGCAGCTTCAGGATGATGATACTTTGATTGATGCTATTTCCAAAGGCTGTTTGAGACCCAATTCTAGTGTCATCCCCACACCATTCCCATCAAATCCTTAGAGAATTAAACTGACATGACTTTGCCGCTGAACTCAGGATTCTTTGAGTGTCAAAGATGTTGGCAAAAGATTAACTTCCAGGAGGGGAACAAAGCTCTTTAAAACCTAAATTTGGGGCAAAGTCAGCAAACTTTTTTAAATAATTATTTCACACACTTAAAATAAAGTTAATGAAGATTATGCTTCAAAATAACTCCCACACACAAGACTCAAATAAATTGCATTCTTCTATGGCAATTTAACGCAATAGAGAAAGTTCAAAAGCAAAATTACTGCAATTAGTAGTAAATATGACATCTGACAAGTTTTAAAAATTTACCGTTGGCTTGCTTTCAGCCCAACATTTCCCCTGTTTTTTAATGCAGTAGATCTGGTTTCATAAGACAGACAGCGTTGTTTCATTAAAAGTTTTCTTGGGTCCATGTTAAAAATCAGCTCTCAAACCAGTCAGAACTGTGCCCAATATCGGCTACTGTGGGACTCTTTGTACCAAAATATCCCATTTCCTGTATGCTATTGCCCAGGCTAAGCTATGTGAATTTGTTTGGCTATGATTTTTGACAACTGGCAGTTTTAATAATAACCTTTTGAAAAGGTTTGTCTGAACATAACAACTCACTTGTTCCGGAGATAAAGCAAAAAGCTAATGATTCAAAGTTTTTAATTGCTTCTGCTGTCATTTATAATACTTAATGGGGGTTACACTTGAGTACTAATTGTTTCACCTACTGCTTGTTGGAAAACCAAAACAGCGATTCAGTATATAGATAGTTAACTTTCAGTGTATATTTCCTGTTGTTTTTATATACTGTGAGCCAAATGTGATGAATATGCATCAGTCATAGTCGATAATATTGTTTGTTTTTTTTGAACTAAGGTATAATAGGTTGTCCTTGATTTGTGGATAGTCAAACATGTGTGTATGTAGTTCAACACTATAAGTGAAATGTCATGTGATCTATGTGAGAATTTTAATAACTTATGTGATCACATCTCAGCTCCTAAAGTAGCAACGTCCAATTAAATTTTCATTTGTTTGAATATTTAGTTTCAGGTCAAAATGTTGGAAAATGACTGTTTAGGGCTAATTAGCAAATGCTAGCATGCTAATGTGCCAAATCAGGAAGTTAAACAGGGTACGTATCACAGGTAAGTATTATATCTTTCAAATATTAGCATTATATGATAGCATGCTTGTGGACATACCCACTATGGCACCCACTAGCTTTTAGACTCCAAATATTGAAGACTAGCAGCCACATTAGCACTGTGGCTGCTGTTGTGTTAGTTTTTTTGGCATCACATGTGGCTCTATAACAAGAAGGTGAAGTGCTAAGTTGGTTTGCTGATCTATAAATCGTATGGGTGAAATCCACAAGCACACAAAACTCCTAAATGGTGTTAGTTAAGAGACTAAAAACAGATAAATAAAAAAACAAGAATAATAAGAAAGAACATGGTCCAGAAGTTCAGATGAGTGAATCCAATTAATATTATGCTACAGTCATGTTAGTGAAAAAAGTTGTTGGAGATATGATGACTTACAGTGACTGTAACAGAGTGAAAAAAATTTGCAATGCTGCTGCCTTTGAAATGGTTACAGTCAGTTGCCATTTTCAAGGTGATTTTAGTGCATCAAGATGACATCAATTTGCTAACAGCTTGCAAATAAATGGGGTCAAGTCGGCAATTGAATGTAATCTGTTTTTTGAAACATGGCAAGTCTGTTTGACTCCAGAAATTCAAATTACCTACCTACAGAATTCAGAAATTGCACCACAAAAAGTGAAGTAGTTTCTGCAAGATGGTAATTTAACTGTAACATGCTGCAGGTGCTCAGCAACCGTGCTTTTATATAAGTATATAGAACCATAATAATAGCAGTTCAGTTAAGTCCTGTGTTGTAAAAAAAAAAAAAATCTGTGTGCAGAAATCAAAACTCTTCTTTTTTGCAGCATGCTCTATGTTCACTTCTGACATTTTAAGGTGGCTCTTTATGGGGGAGGACACTTTTAGAGCCTCATGTGGTCCCTGGAGGAACTGCAACTTTTGGAAGGTTAATGATGGCTTCATATTTGAGCTGTGTGTTAGCATGCTGGTATTAATTTTTAGCTCAAGGAAACGCTGTTCCTCACAGAGATACTATGAAGGCTGTAGCCCTTTGAATTAATTCCAGATTGTATATCCTGTTTACTCTACGTTGGATATTTCCCTGCTATCACATTTTCATAGATGCAAAAATCCCCATATTGTGTTTCTCCAGCTCAGCTAGTGTTGACGTGGACACAGTCACAACTTTTTATAAATTCCTGACATGAGTCACTGTATATGTTTACTGCGCTTATGCTCGACAAATCTCCATTGTAAATGTATTTTTGGTGTTCAGTTTCTTAACTCTCCTATTATGCTATGCATTTCTGTTGCACTGTTACTTGACAAACTATGAACTATTGTTTATTTGTTTATATGTCTATTTACACTGTGATGAAATGTAACATGTTAAAATATGCTCTGAATCTTCTGTGACTTTAATGTGCGATAATTATTGTGTAATTCACTGCAGCATAAATGCACCACCATTTGTGTGACATTTCCTTCCCTCTCTTTTTTCTTTTTTTCTTTTTATTTTGCTCGTCACATAAAAACATGCATGAACCCGACATGTCTACTGTCATCTCCCAAAAGCAAAAGTATGATTTCATGTCCTTCACGTCTGTGGCATTGACGTGTTCTCTGTGAAAGTGGTAAACCTATTTCAAGTGCGGGGACAGAAGGCAGCAGCGACTTGTCACCATGTAGTTCTCTTTTCATATCATGTGACATGTTGTGGTTTGTGAGCAGCTCATTTTCCTCCCCTTATTTCTGCAAGACTTCCTGTCCATCACATGAACGTGGCAACTACTTTAACTTGTATTTCCTGAATGTATATATTGTAGAAAACCCCCGAGCTCCCCTGGTTCAGCTGTGGTTTAAAGAATAGCAGTTTGCAGGCCGAACGCGATGCACCTATTTTTTTTATCAAAGAACAAAATGATAATCTTTGAAGACCAAATCAAGGTCGTTAACGTCCATTTTCTTTCTTTTCACTGTTCTGGTTTTAAAGTAAATATATCTAGTAAATTCCCTTCCTGTAACTACTAAAAATCACCATGGTCATGTTTTTTTTCTTACTTCCTCTTTTCACTTCTTTTAGCTCATGTTTTTACATATAACTTTGTTATTTTGTGAAAGGTCACACGAACAAGTAAACCAGTTAACTATGCTGGTCAATCATTCGCATAAGGTGATAAAGATTTCTACTGTGCAAACAAAAGTGTGTATTTCCATTTTACAGCTGTGCAGCTATGTTAAAGAAGAGGCCGAGTGAAGGCACTAGGGCCCTCCTCTCTTTAACTTGACAAATGAGGAAGTGTAGAACTGAACTAGTAGCAGCTTCCTTTTACACTTTGCGGAGGCAGTGGATGAACAAGTGAAAGAAAGAACTAAAAAGTATGCACCATGAGAAGATGAAAATAGCTAGAAAGAAAAATTGAGTCTACTTTGTTTTGCTGGGATCATTTTTTTTTTTTAGATCAGATGCAAAGCTCTTGAGATCGAGCTCTTGGGTGAGAAACAGGATGCCAGGTTATCAACCTTGGTACCATGGCAATATAACTCGATCCAAAGCTGAGGATCTACTTTCCAAAGCAGCAAGAGATGGAAGCTTCCTCATCCGGGACAGTGAATCCATACAGGGAGCTTATGCCCTCTGTGTTTTGTAAGTTACTGATTCTTGTTATTATGGCTGGCAGTTGATTTTAATATGCTTGCATATACTTCATGTTTCTAGTTCATTAAACCTTCGTAACATGCGGTACTAGCTGTGGATCCCATCGAATCGACACAATCTTGCTGTCAAACTGTATGTTTTGTTAAAGAAACACAATTTTAAACATTATCGTTTGTGCACAGTAGCTATAACACAGTTATTAGTTAAAGTTCCTACAACTGTCTCACCATATCACATTACATTTTTTTTTTTTTTGCACATACACACTGCAACACAAGACTAGTTCCCTTTTATTTGCATACAGTGCAGCCACAAAGCACCACCCTTTCCCCTCTGCACATCATCCTCCATTGGGTAACCTTCATTTAAAAATGATTCCAACTGCTCACTCAACACACTGAATCCACTTGTTTCTTCACCTTACATTCATGCCACATTCCAACCAAAAACATTTGCATTTATTTGATCCGCAGATATCAGAACTGTGTGTACACATACAGAATCCTGCCAAATGAAGACAAGAAGCTCTCTGTCCAGGTGGGTTTGCAGTTTGACACAAGTTTCCATTGTTCTGGTCCAAACCCAGATGAGTTATTATAGGTTTTTTTTGAAGAGGAAACGATATTTTCAAAAGTATTAGTTACACACTGCTACTGTAATGCTCAGTTTAACATAATTAAAGAAGTAGCCCCACGCATGTTTTACCGTCCACCACTTCGACCCAGATTGAAGTATTCTCACAACACCAGAAGAGATGAGTGCATAAATGATGTTCATGTTCACTAGAATGTAAAGACGTGTGTATTTTTGGTGTATGTGTTTGAGCGCGGAGATGTTACGTTTCCAGTTATCAGATGGATTTGCATAAAATTTAATAAACACAATAATGCATCATTATGGTTGAATTTCAATCTGAAGATCGAATACCCTCAAAAGTATCAATAGCTTTAGTTTGGAGATATGAGCATTAACTAAGAGACTAAATAGGACATGATGAACATCAGCAGGTAGTCTCTGATGAATGGTAGCATGCAGGCACGCAGATTTCAGCGCAAAGCTTTGACCCTTTCATGCATGAATTATGACAACCTTAAACTGGATTTTTTCTTATTCGTATTTAGGCATGAAAAGTTCAAGAAAATCACTTGATTGAGGTGGTCGTAATTTATGCGTGACAGGGTTAAAAAACAATAATTACAATAAAACGCGCCATACATCTATAGCAACATTAAACCAGTGGGTGGCAGGGTTATGGAGTGACACATCAGTGTCCAATGTAGAGGTTTATGTGCAAGTATACCATCAACACTGACTCAAATACAAGAAAACAGCCTTTGAATAGCTGTCCACTGTAGTGACCACTATGCTTTACATACTTGGAGCACGACAACATCACCCTAAAGCCACAAATACCTCTGGTAGACCTGATCTGTGTTTTTATAATTTATGATCATTATTAACTATAGAAAAGAGACTTCATTGGTCAGTAAATGGGGATTTTCTGATAAATGCCTGCTTCTCATTTGTATTTAGTCTGCCATCGACGAACTACCCTTACATGAGCCAGTACAGAAACTGAAGCAGGAACTAAAAGTTTTGCAGTAAATTAGTTGGCAATGATAAAAGCAACACATAATCTGATCAGAAGCAGATCAGCAGATGCTGTGTTATCTTGGTATTTATTCAGTGTCAGCTTTGCAGTATATAAGTTTGACGAGATCAGAAACTACCGGGACCCACATAGAGGATATAAATGCCTTGGGCTTGATAGAAAGATATAACAGAGTATCATTTGCATGTCTTTTTTAGATACTGTAATTATAAAAAATAGGGGAAAATGCTAGACCACTTCTAAATGACTGATTTATGAACTTACAAAACAGCTATACAAACTCATGCCCTTAGGTAGAAATTCTGTAACAGCATAATGTGCTGTTTCCTGAAATACGTTTACTGGTATGAAGTAATAATGTGTCAGGTTTCTAGGAAACAGTAAGTCGGCATTGTCACCTACTATGTGATTGCACACGTGTCAGGTGAAATGCGACCATTTCATGCTTTTAAAAAACTGTTAGATGAGGTGATAATGTACAGCTGTGCAGTTTAGTTTGAAGATAGTGCTTTAAAATAATGCAAAGGTCCAATGACTGCAAGTTTCACAACTGAATTTTACAACCCGCACAAGAGACTTAATGCAATGTAGATATATAGAGAAACCACACCTATTTATGGGACTATAGTTTTTAAAACCTATTTCTGTTAATGGTTTAAGTGTATGATTGTATTCTAATCTGTCTGCTGCCTTAAAATAGCTGATGATTTATAGGTAATAATATGTTTGTGGAATGCGCGTGACACACACACACGCTTTACTGGTACAGAGTTTTCCTTTTATTGCTTGACACTCTGCCAACCACATAGACCGCAAAGCTCTGGTCTCAGCTGCTCCAGGCCAACCCACCTCTCGTCTCCCATCTTACTATAAACAGAAAACAGTCATTAGACCAACACATCATCAGCTGTGTTCTCACCTGCCTCCCCGGTACCGCCCCACTGAGCTCACTGCACCACTCCTCCCCTGCAGCTGAGCCAAGGACCACACCTCCGCCACAATGTTCTTTTAAATTAAATAAATGGCAAAATCACAAAAGCATTTCTTAGAAAACTCAACTGGTGTTGTGAATGCAACTGGAAAATACCACAGACGCAGACAGTAGACACGTCTGACATCATATGGGAAGTAACACTTAAAGGTTATGTCACCTGCTTTGGTAACAAAAGAGGCCTCATTTTGTTTACAAAGAGTGATTAAAAAAATGTGTTTGCTGTTATCTGCTCTGCAGGCATCTGAAGGAGTGCCTATTAGGTTCTACGCAATGCTACCTGAGCTGGTGGAGGCATATTATAGCCCCAACATGGGTTTAGTCACCCACCTGCAGTACTCTGTCCAGAGGGAGGAGGAGGTAGAAGAGGAGCCAGGTCAAAACCTTCACTTGTTCGCTCTCTGCATAGTGGTTTTGATATGGAAGAGAAAGTATTGCCTATCCTAAACATACTTTATGTCTATTCTGCAGAACAAAACAGTCATCCTCCACAGCTCCCACCCAGAAACATCCCACTTGATGTAAAGGACAGTGACTGCAAGCCTTCTGAGCAAGCCTCCAAATCCTTATCAGACACATACCTGGCGAAACTGCAGCATATGGACTTGTCCATGTATGGTCACATTTACAGACAGCTCCACAGCTAACTGTATTTAGAAATGTCATATTACCAGAAATGTTGTAGCACATGTTTTTGTAATTACCCAATGTCTCTTATCCCTACAGCATTTATGGCATCACTATAAAAGTAGAATTTAAGCATTCAGCACCAAACTTTCCTCAACAATTACTAATATGAATTTTCCTGAAGATAACTGAGGCAAGAAGTGTTTTGATTTCTCTTGTGTTATGTCTCCAGCTTACCAGAAGAGCATCAAATGGCCATCCAAGAATACTTCAGGACTTCAGTCTGCTTAGATGCTGAACAGGTACAAAATGGTAACCCTAACCTGCCTGGCCTCAAGAAGCTTATAATGGCAGTCTGCAAGAGCCTAAACAGGTATAGTGTCCTTTTAATGGAATGTGTAATATTATATACACTTGAATGGATTGGGTTGATTGAACCATCTATTTTGTGAGGCAGTGAAATTTCCCGCATCATGCCGACTCTGGAGGTGTTTCACAGAACGCTGGACCAACAGCTCTCTCCAGGGATTGGACCAAAACAAGTTGGTGGCACCCATGATCATTTGCAGTATTATTACCACTTAAAAAGCTGCTCTCTTCATGTATTTCCTCCATATTTTCAGAATTTCTGCGATTCGGGTCAAGCCGTGTCCTATAGACTTGAGCAACTAACAAAACTGCTCTACTCAATAGAAGATAAGGTAAAGTATTGTAAAATGTTTTAACAGCAGCTTTCTCATGAAAATAGAAATGTCACTAGATATTACAAAGGACGACTCTGCTTCTTTTTTTCAGGTTAAAGGTTCTGTGTTTGAGTATGTTGGATATGATGCAGGCCCACGGAAATCTCTCCTACCAGTCGTTACATTTGAGGTGCTTTGCTTAAGCTTTCTTTAGGACTCATATCTACATAAAATGTGTGATATATGTTTACGGTTTCTTTGATCGATTTCTTCTTTCACTTGTAGGTCAAGCAACAATCTCTCGGTATTTCCACAAAGTTGTTCCTGAAAGTGGACATTGAAAGTGGGAAGCTCTACTTTAAGAATTCAAAAGATGGGCCCGAAGACAAATACTTTGTGCACCATAAAAGTAAGGACTTGAGGAGTTCATTTCTATCTCAAACTATTGCTTCGGCTCAAAATGTGTACGTCAACATATGATTACGTTTTTACTCACACTGGTGATCCTAAAATCAATTTGGCTATTTCGTTTTTGAATTTTGTTGGAAGGAGTTTAATAAAAAAGTTCGTCTGTATTCACATTACAATAGAAAAACAAAGGTGGAAAACAATGTTCTGTGTTGGCGAGTGCAGTATTTTACAGTATTTTGCTATGTTTTCTAGACTCGACTAAATGGTGCCCACTTTGCTACAATCCCTATAGTGTCCACTACAGCTCTTACAGAGCTTTGGTATTTAACCCTGTGCTCTGTCCACAGGCCACTTGGCCGTTATGTTCGAGTCATTTGTTACCAGAATGCAACGCAGCATTTCTTATTAGAATCAAAACTTCTGATATATTTCAACAAGATGCTAATCGTTAGAAGATTGCTCTTACAAATATGGGATCTCAGATTCTTTGTAGGAAGCCATTATTGTAAACCAGGGACAGGCCACTCCGGGCCTCGAGGGCCAGTGTCCTGCAGGTTTTAAATATCACCCTGGGTCAACACACCTGAGTCAAATGATTAGTTCATTACCAGGCCTCTGGAGAACTTCAAGACATGTCGAGGAGCTAATTTTCCACACTAATGGACACATAAAGTATAACTTTATGTGTCCATTTTTAATCAGCCAGTAAGACTTGAAAATTATTATACCACTGTTGCATTCTACTGCAGACAGTATAAAAGATGGATGTAGCCACCTTAATGTTACTTATTGGTTTTAGATTTGTTGTTTTTAAGCCTCAAGTTGAGGTTTTTGGCCAGAAGTGACCATTTTTGGAGAAGAGGATGGCGCTATTGCACGTTTGTTTTAGTATGCTGCATTCATATACATAAATGTAAGCTCTGTAGCAAATGTATCTTTTGTTAGTGCTAAGAGATCCAGTTATGTGACTACAGTTAGTAAAGGTGAAGCCTGACAGAGAGGGATCACGCAGTCAAAAAAGCCAATTTCAAGAATGCAGATAGATGAGTTTGAAAAAATAAATACTGGTGATCTGTTCAGGGTGTATCTCTCAGCTTATGATAGCTAGGATAAGCCTCGGCCCAGCCAGGACTCTGATAAGGATAAGTGGAAGAGAACAGATGAAATGTGTTTTGTTTTGTTTTGTTTTTTGTTTATTGCAGGCTAAAAACATGTTTATTTCTGCTGTAAAATTAGACATTTTAACAACAGTGTCTCTGAGGAACCCATTGATTTTTGAGACAGCCTGCTTAGAGGAACTGCAGAGTTTGTACTTAATTCTTGAGCCTGGAAGTTGCACCTTCTCTGCAGCAAGTGCAAAATAGCATTTGTGAAAAGAAATGCTCAAGAACTACTTCAACCGTCAAAAGCACTTATTTCAATAAAAATACTGTGATTATCCATCAGTCCTGCAGTTGGTGAAATCCCAGAAAATGCACACCAAGCTCATCACTGTGGTGGAAACAGAGAAAGAGAAAGTTTTGCGGAAAGAGTTTGTGTTTGATGACACAAAGGTAAACGTCTTTTATATTTTATCTGATGCTCCTTATTCTATTCATGTGCACTTCATTAAATGTAATGTGTTTTGTTGTTTTATCAATCCAGAAAAGAGAGGGCTTCTGTCAGCTGCTTCAGCAAATGAAAAACAAACACTCAGAAAAGCCTGAACCAGATATGATCACAGTGTTTGTTGGCACCTGGAACATGGGTAACAGTGATGCCATACAGAATTCAGTGCTTTAATTAATTTACCTGTATATAATATAAAAATGGATCTGCAAACCTACAGGTAATGCTGGCCCTCCCCCAAACATCAGTTCCTGGTTTCAGTGTAAGGGCCAAGGGAAGACACAAGATGACACAGCAGATCATATTCCACATGATTTTTATGTCATTGGGACTCAGGAGGATCCTTTGGGTGAGCGAGAATGGGCAGATACAGTGAAAGGTGTCCTGAGGAACATCACAAACATTAGCTTTAAACAAGTGAGTCACTGTGACAAAGTTTTAAAATTGTAGCGGAATGCAAACACAAAGCACTAATGTATCAAATGTTCTAAACATCTACAAACATCCAGGTGGCAATTCACACACTGTGGTATATTCGGATCTTGGTCCTGGCCAAGCCTGAGCATGAAAACAGGATCTCTCATGTTTTTTCAGACAGTGTGAAGACAGGGATTGCTAACACTTTGGGTAAGCAGTTCCACTTCTCCTTGAAGCCTTTAATGATTGGTCATAAAAGTTCACTGAAAAATTACTCATCGGTGTTTACTGGTTTGCATTGCAGGAAACAAGGGAGCAGTAGGAGTGTCCTTCATGTTTAATGGGACATCTTTTGGCTTTGTCAACAGTCATCTGACCTCTGGAAGTGAGAAGAAGCTCAGGTAAGGAGAAGGTTACACAAAGTATTTTTAAAAAGTTCAAATTGATTAGTAACTTCATATACACATATACATATATATACATATACAACACACATATACACAGGGTTTTTCTGGGCTTAAAAGTAACCTTTGAGGGTAACTATGCAAATAACTATGAGTGGCTTACCTTTAGTTAAGGCAATACCTTGAACATTTTATCAACAAAAAATTTATTTAGGCTTAAACAAATTAAACTCGACTTGGCAGTGTTACTTTGATGGAAGTCCCAAATGTCTTTGAAATGTACAAACATTTTCATAGGCTCTTTAGGAAAAACTTGATGCAGATATCAACAATGGTGTCATTTCAATGATGGATGGGGAGATAAAATCCTAATTCTGTCAAGTGACGTGCAAAAATCCCTCCTGTTCACTTATTCACTACTTCCTAACAACAAAACGCAGAAGTTCAGTAAATAGAAAGCGGGAAATGTAAATGTGCCTAACAATCAGCACAATTTGGTTTTAGCCTGCTGCTGACATTGACAAAAAAAAATTTTAATCATCTTTACAAAAATAGTTAACATTATCTGGTAAATATTAGCTTAGCAGTTAAATTGTATTAGCTGCTAACTATTGTAGGACCTTTACCTTTACCTTATAAAAGGAACCCTGAGGTTTGAGTGCTTGTATGGTCAACTTCCCAAGCATTCTAACAAGCATGACAAACTGAGCTACAGCTTGGTAGGTATACTAATTCTTTCTGCACTTTGCGCAGTATGTATTTATTTGTACGGACTACAGTGTTTCAAATCAAACAAAACAAATTGCATGATTATCAGAAATTTAATTTGCAAAATTTGATCACAATGTTTGATCACCACTCTAGCTACTGCATTTTTGGAAATATTTGTTATTTTTCTTGCCTCAGACCAACAATTTGGGGTCTTGTCCAGGATCTGGACCCAAAACTGCTAAAATATTGGTAACTTTCCAACAATGAAAGTAAAATAAAAAGTCCATCCAGGTCATCTAGTAATCAGAACGCTGGTGGTTCAATCCCTGGCTGCACCAGCCTGTCACACTTACCCCAAGATGCAGCCATCGGAGTATGAATGTGTGTGAATGTTAGATAGTAAGTACATGTGGAGAAAACCATGGGGAAAAAGTGGTTGTGCATGAGGCAAGTTGTATAAAGTGCTTTGAGTGTCTGAGTGTACATTTGTCATTTATTATGAAAGGGTTTAAAATACAAAACAAAATAAAGATGTCAGCAAACCAAAAGCTCTGAAAAAAATGGTTCAACTAAAAATACTTCTACCAATAGGAAACAGCAAATACTCACTATTAAGTCTAAGTTCACAGCTAAAGCAAAGCAACAATAAACAATCGTCTGCAGGTTGATTAACTATTTAGTGAGAGTTGTGAAACACACATCTAAAGGTCACCACTAAATAAAACTGCATGGTCACTGGCTAATGACTTATTAATTATAAGTCATTAACCAGTGAATACGCAGTTGCAAAATCCAAACCGTGCCCCTCATCAGATTGTTCTTGTTTTTTTTTTATACTTTACACTTTTAAAAAATGTATTTATTTTCCATCATTTTTACTGTCATCATCATCCCTTTATACTAGTTACCTGGATTATAGTGCAAGCACTCTATAGTGTTTGGTTTATGAATCTCTTTAAACTCTGATTTATTTAGCCATGTGTCACTTTTATTTTATTATTTTTTATTTGTTTTTACATTTTTGATAAGAATTTAAGGTTTTTTGTCAGTTTTTTTAAGTGATGTTGATTAATTATAAATTGATAAACTGTATCCGAGTTTGACTTCTATGTGTATTTATGTAGTGCCAATATTTTTGCTAAAAATATGACCACTTTCTTTGTTATTTTTCATGTTGTTTTTTTTAATTATTTATTTTCTTAAAGTTTATTTATTTATTTACTTACCTTTTTTTTTTAACTTGGCCACATAAATGATGAATATGTATCCTCCTCTTTCTGAAGCCTTGCTTTGAAAATCAGCATTTTGCTAAATGGCGGTAGAAACCGAGCACTTCATTGTTTCCTCCACTGATTTCTCACATTTGTGATGTTACTCCAATATATTTTGCTATGTTTGCAGACGCAATCAAAACTACGCCAGCATCCTGAGATTTCTGAATCTGGGAGATAAGAAGCTGAATCCGTTTGACATCACAAATCGCTTCACGCACCTCTTCTGGCTTGGAGATCTGAACTACCGCGTTGAATTCCCATCATCTGTAAGTCATAAACACTTTGGCACAACAGTCTGTTTTATGTCTATTTTACATAGAGATTCATGGACGTTGCTTTGTTCTGGTTGTGTTTTAAGTGAGTCGTAGATAAAATGTTGGTGTCTGAACTCTCAGCTGCTTACACTTCCAGTCACTACTTTCCCCTGTTTCCCTTCACAGGAAGCCGAGAGCATTGTGTCAAAGATCAAACAGCAGCAGTACCAGGAACTCCTCATCAGAGACCAGCTCAGCATGGAGAGAAAAGAGGGGAAGGTCTTCTTGCATTTTGGTGAGCTTTAAAGAATACTGATCAGTCCAGTACATGTATGCACAGAAAGAAGTGTCTTCACTCCTGTTGCCGTGCATGGGATTTTCGTCAAAAACACTGTTCTTTTCCTTATAATTGAGTCTGCATACATACAGGCTTTATTCTATTTTGATTTTAGAGGAAGAAGAAATCACTTTTGCGCCCACCTATCGATTTGAAAGAGACACACGGGAGAGGTACGCCTACACAAAGGCCAAAGCGACGGGGGTAAGCTCATGTTTAATTACATCTCTGTTCCCTTACTGTGCCTCACGGTGACTTCAACAAGACTTAATTTTATCGGCTTCATTGCAGTAATTTTTTAAAAATTTAATCTTAAATTATTTTAATTCCCTTCATTATGTTTGAATGTTATTAGTTTCTTATTATACTACATAATTATTTTTTTTTGCGCTCTTAATTTAACAACATACTTTTAGTGCACTTACATCCTATTTTATTTAAATTATGTTTTATCTTTTGAATTTAATTTTAATCTAAAATACTTATTGTTGAATATTCTTGGTTTTTATTTTTGTTGACATTATTCTTTCATCGATAGCTTCTTATATGTTGGGCTATTTATCTAAAATTATGCTTAAATGGTTTTACAGTCTTCAATGTGAAAATTCAAGTTTTTTAGATTAATAATTGTGATGATTTTAAATCTACAGACAAAATACAATTTGCCATCCTGGTGTGATCGCGTCCTGAGAAAGTCATATCCTCTGGTTCATGTTGTCTGCCAAGCGTACGGTGAGTAATTTTCTGTTAAACCTAGGGACCATCAACATTTCCTAAAGTTAGATCTTTTTTAATATATAGAGAATAATCGTTCACTAATTTTTTATATGGATCAATAATGAATAAAAATTTACCGTACTAGACTAAAGTTTGGACACACCGACTCATTCGCGAGTTTCTGCATTTCGACTATAGATGTATATAAATATCAAATGTATGAAATTAAATGTAAACAAAATCTGCGTATGAGCCCATTTTGCTTTTACTGCAGTTTATACGCTCTTCACTTTTTCAGCCAGCTTCATGAGCTCATCACCAGGACCACACACACACACTGACCTTTTCTTAGCTGTTTTTGTTTCACTCTAAGCTCAAACCAGGTCAAAACATTTAACGCAGCCCTCCTACGTACAGAATGTGGACTCAGTGTCCAAATGAAAAACAAATGATGGTCCCACTATCAAACTACACCCTTTCCTCCATATTTTGAGGTGGAAAAATGCAGATTAACATCCATTCACTTTCTCTGCATCTCTCAGAACCTCGGATTTTTGTCAGATCAGAGTCAGATTTCCACTCGTCTAATGTTCCTTCTCTGTGGCCTTCGCCCTCTTTGTCTTTTGTTTTCATGTTTTGTTTCGCACATAGAAACCAGTGAAAATAGGAAAAAAAAAAAACCTTGAACCCAAAAGTGTCCAAAGGCTCAAGTGAAACTGCAGCTGAGACGTTCTTTCAGGCTAAATATGTGTGTGTAAAATATGCACAGAAGTGTTTCTAAGTGTTTGCTTGAACTTGCAGGGTGCACTAATAACATCATGACAAGTGACCACTCTCCGGTGTTCGCCTCATTTGAAGTTGGAGTTGCCTCGCAGTACGTTTCCAAACAAGGTATGACCCCCCCACACACACAACCTTCGCCACAGATAAGTCCGCTCCATAGCCTCAGTCTGATGCCACTTTTATTTTTCAGATCCCAGCACTGCGCCTCCCGGTGGGATTCAGATCATGAACTGTGTGGCCATCTTGTTGACAAAATCGAAGACGAAGTTCTTCATTGAATTCCATTCTAGTTGCTTGGAGAGTAGGTGTCCTCTTTCTGACTGACCACATCGCACTAGATTCTGCTTTAAAGAAACAGTTCACCTCAAAATCACATACAGATATGAGTCACAATTGTTTTTCAATGTGAGCTGCTCAGTTTTGAAGATCTAAGCTGTTGCAATGGACACTGAAGGCACTTAAAAGAAACAATTCTAAAAAAGCAAACACTAAACACTCAAATCTGTAAAAAAAAATAAAAAAAAAATACAAAGAATCCAGCTACCAGTTGACAAATCTCTCTTTTCTGAAACCACAACTTTATTACTCAAAAATCCCCCACAAGCCTTGTTGTAAGAACATTCTCGTGGGAGCTGTTTTCTCTTTGGTGAGCTACACCCACTCACTGTGCAGAAATCAGCGTGCACCTACCCGGGGCGAGAAGCCGCTGCTGACAGTGTGGCAGGATGTAAACATTAATACTGCCATGTCAGCTAGCTGCACACTTCTTCTGGTTAATGTATGTAGACACTACATAGAAAATAGTTCCTACATTTAACCACTTACTCTACTTAAAGTAGACCAATTGCTCTCGCTTCCAGTTCCATATTCTTATTCTGGGACTCTACTAGAGGAGCTTTGTGTGATTCACAATGCAAAATAATCTTTTACTTATACTGCCTGAAATGCACTGTTTTAACCTTAAAGTGAACCCTCGCTGTGCCTGAGATTATGAGTTATCCACTCTTACTGACATCATGCACAGACAAGATCTTTACAGTAGAACAAAAGGGGGGAAAAAGTTACACCAAAAACTATCAATATGAACAAACAGTACTACAGGCCAGAGCATGCATGTTTGATTACTGGGTGAAGTGTCTCATCAAACGGGCTACAATTACTAAAAGCAAACATTTCCAACAGAAACTGTAAAGACTACAGAGGGAGAGAACAGCGAGCACTCCGATGGGTCTATAAAAGTCTGGTTTGGCAACCAAGTTGAGGTAAACCACAGATGCAGCACACACAACTTAGTTTTGGCATCAGTCAGTCATTATTCACAGTCTTTTCTTTGTGTCTTTTAAAGCTGACCCCTATCATCTCTGACCCCGAGTACCTTCTGGACCAACACATCCTGATGTGTGTGAAGTCGACGGACAGTGACGAGTCGTACGGTAATGAGCTCACATTACAGCTTGTAATCTGGATACGGTGGGCTCAGCAGCGCTTACAGTTTGCTGGTGTGTTATCCCCAAAGGAGAGGGCTGTGTCGCGCTCCGAGCCGCTGAGATCAGCTACACCGAGTTTCAGATCACGTTGACTCACCACGGGGAGAAGACGGGAACACTGACGGGTGGCATCCAGCTACGCACCTCCGAGGGCAAGCCCACTGAGAAGCTATACGGTGAGGCTGAGCTCGGCTCAGGACGTATTTGTTTGATTTTTTTCTTCTTCGGTTCTTGAAACTTCATTCTCATTTTGTTTTTTTTCAGATTTCATCAAAATTGAAAGGGATGACCCCATTGCCTCAAAAGGCAAATGTGGAGACCTCAATAAGTAAGATTTGTTTATGCATTCCTTTATATTCTTTATTGGCTCAGTCTGTATGAAATCAACCACATCTGAAAAACATTCTCACCAGATACCTTCAAAATCACTTGTTTTATTTTTTTAGCTTCTTGCTGTGAAGATTTTTCCAGCATTTTTAACCCATCAAAACTTCATAAGCATAAACATGTTTAACCTCTGCAAACAAATCAGTTTTACACAAACTAAAGTCAAAGTTTAATTTAGCAAAAAAAAAAAATTCTGTATCTGACTTGGAGCTTCACTAGTTTGATGTTTGATAGATGAACTCTAAATGTTTGATCTCTGATAATCCAAAAAGTGTATTATGGTTAAACTCTCTAATCACCCTGTGGGATAGGTGGCTGCACAAAATAAAAAAGGGTTTCCTGTTTTTTTAACCTCCATTGGACACCAGGCTCATCTTCAAGCTGTGTTTCTCATATGGTCCTATTTAAAATTTTTGTGTAGCTTATGATCGCCCTCTGTGATTAAAGTCATTGAAAGAGTTGAAAAAGAGTTGAAAAAAATGAGTTGAAAGGCTGCAGTCTAGGTTTTTTCTGTGGTTGATTAACTTTGATTGCTGGTTTTGACCATCAAAACTACTCCATTAGGTTTAGGGGAACATTGGAATTTGGAGAAATTCAGACTAGTAAATCTGCATGTTGAGATTTTCTTTCTTTTTCTGGTTGGCAGGTTTTCTAGCAACCAACCACATGATATTTCTAACCCCAATTATATGGGAGTGTCGTTCAGAGGCGGAAATGTGATAGATAAAGGCTGGAGTTACAGCATGCCACAGCGAAATGTTCCCTCTTGTGGACAAGCTGGGAAAGAGCCAAAGAAGGCTTACGATGTGGGCACATGCAGTCCCACGGGAAAGCCTGCTGTTATGTAAGTGTGAGCCTTTATTTGGTTTGAAGAGATTTCAGTTTCATTTCTAAAAATACCTCCTGTACCTGTTATTAACCGATGATTTCTCTGGCAGGGGTGAGAACGGAAAGACGTCAGAGATGTTTGATAACCCGTTGTATGGTTCATTGACCAAAGCACATGGTCGGTGTAAAGACCAAGACCAACAACAGAAGGATCATCTCATACCCCCAGATGTGCTATTTGGATCCTCCAAAACAGCAGACGGAGATACCGATCGCCCCCCGGTGCCCACCCCACGCAATCGCTCCTACACCTGCTCTGAGAACAAACCTCAGCCTCCAACACCAGTCAGCCTGCATCCCCCATCACAGAAGAAACCAGTGGTGCCCTCACGCTCAGAAGGCGGAATGGCACCAAACCGGCCTCCTTTGCCTGCTAAATCGCGACCTGGCGTGCCAGAACCCCAGACCCCCAAACCAAGAGACTACAGAGACACCTCAGAGCTCCCCAACAAAAACAGACCACCAGGAAGACCTGGTGAGTCTTGCAAAGAAAGCAAGGAACATCCTCAGGTTTCCAGACAGTTATAATACACTAAATGACATCTGTTTGTCTTCTTTTTGTGCATCCAGACGTTTCCAAGATGGGTCGCCCTGTGAAGTGAGATCCAACACAGAGGTACACCTTCCTGGCTGCATTCCTGGAAACATTAACTCCTCCCAACCCCCACCCCACTGGTGTCACTCATTTTAGAGGACAATCACATATCTGTCATTATAGAGGAGTCAGGTGGCTTAGCTTTGCACCTGTCCAAAGGTCTAAAAAATCATTTGCCTGTCATCCTCAAAAACACACTGTTTAACTTTGACTGAGCCAGGCTAGCAGTTTCTCGTTATTTCCAGTCTTTATGCTAAACTAAGCTGGCTTGTAGCCACACCCACTTCTCTAAATCCTAGTGAGACATTAAATGGGCTTACTAGTGTCTATCTCAGCCTTCAAATGTTTGTAAACTCATTTTTTAGTTTCTTGGATTTCTGCAAAGCTCGCATTGGGACGTAAGTTTAAACCTGAACTCTGCTTCTAAAATAACTGTTACATTTCATCTGGAGTTTTTACACTATACAGTAGCCGATGAATGTTTACCACACAGTGTTATCTTGCACAGACATGTTTGCCTTATATATGTACAAATGATGCTCCAATGAATTCCAATATTAAAGCTTGAATTACGTGTTGTGTGTGTGTGTGTTTTTTTTATGTCAAGTCACAATGATTGCTTTGAAACTGGGAGTGTAGACCGCTTTAATCTGCTGCGAAGACCAGGCCTGTCACACTGCAGTGATTTGCCTCCATCTGCTGGTCCCTAAATGAACTGCAGGCACTCTTGAGATTCGCAATTTATTCAAGGGGACTTTCTGGCTTGGTGTTATGGGAAATACATCTACATTTTCTCTTTAATCAGCTGTGACTAAAAAGGTGAGGTGGCACAGTTCCTGATGCGCACTTTCACTACATACTGCTTCTTCTACTACGCCTAGTCGTTATTATAAGGCTGCAGCCTGTGACCTCCACCCATCTCACTTTCGTGCCTCTGCCTTTGCTCCTGTTCCCATGAGAGAGCCAGCTATTGTAGCTCAGGCAGCACACTCATCTCTCCACTGTCTTTCTTCCTCTTTCCATCAGAGGGTCATGCTTACTACATATTCTACCTACCTTAAAACTCTTCATTTCATGACACATGTTTACACACTCCAGTTCTTCTGTGCAGCTCCATGTATGGGTATTTGTTTGGCTGGAAAATGCTGCATATTTGGAGAAGACAGTTAAGAGACATGAAATTTTCATCAGGTCATCAATAGTTACAGACATGGTTGGAGACATGCATTGGTGTACACTGGCTGTTTTCTTGATGTTTATGTTGAGACTTACAGCCTTGCCAGTTCTGTTGGTTTAGTTGGTAACTATTCTCAAACTGGCTGAGGAGAGAAGTCAATGTCCAAGTGTGTGAATGTACTCCACTGTAAATATTTTACACATATGTTGACTTTAAAACGACTGAAATAACACCAGTTGTTGCTGCATTTTTTAACCCTGAGTCTTTGATAATTAGAAGGCCCTATCATGGTTTGCCTTACCTTTCATGTTATATGTTGGAAGTTTATACTAAAAGCATCCAAAGTTCCAAATGACTTCTCCTAGGAGAGGTGGGCAACATGTGACTAATTGGCGTGAGTGTAGGTCCTTGATCAAAAAACAAAACAAAACATGAATTTTCTAATAAAAATTAATTTAAAATTTCTTTATATAGTTTTTTTTTTTTATCAGAAACATTGCACAATACAAAGACAGATGCCACCGTAGTCCCTGCAATTCCATTTCTGTAAATTAGTTTTGTTTGTTTTTTTAATTAAAATTAAGTCAATTACATCAAATAAAGCCTCTGTGCAGGTAACGCCGTTTCCCATGAGTGAACTTTGAGCTTACCTCTGTCGCCTCTGTGTGGCGAACTTTAGTAATTACACGCCGGTGCGCGTCAGGAATATTAAGGGTTGATACGTCATAGACAGGCGACGCGCCGCTACGAGAGAGCAGCTGTAAAAATGGTAAGGAATTACGATGAAATTATGACTTTTCTGTAGAGTTTATAGCAGATACGTGTGGCCGAAGAGATCCTCTGACCCGAGCACAGCTCCTTGTGTCTCTGTGACCTTTGTTCTCTCAGCTAAAACAAAAAACAAAAAAACGCCGCCACGCTAAACGTGCAGCTAACGTTAGCATGTGTTTTTGCTCCGCAGCTTTTTTACTCATTTTTCAAGTCGCTGGTGGGGAAGGACGTCGTGGTGGAGCTCAAAAATGACTTGAGGTTAGTATTCGTGTTCAATTTGGTCACATGACCTGCCGTTTTCCGGCCTGTGTTGTTTGATCAGTGTTCGTTGTTTAGAGCTTCGTCGATAGATGCAGCAGCGCTCCTGCACCCTAAATTGAAATATTCATTTTTATTATTTTTTTTATTTGAATTTCACTTCAGTTTACTTCCAGTCAGGGTTTGTTCATTTCAGCAGTTTTTAATAGTTCTTCCGTAGTAGTTCCGTTTACTGGTTTCTGTAAGAATAATCCAACACAAACAGCTGACTCTCAGTCATACACATTCTCAGAAACTCAAACTAACAGCATTTCCTGTCTGTCTTTCTCAGTGGTTGTTCAGTTTTAGAGGTCTTCCAGCTCTAGGACTTCCAGCTTAGTTCGTTAAGTTGTGCACTTCTCCAATCAGTCATCAGTGAGAGTCCTTAGCGGTCAGTGGGCAGAGACTCTTCGTTGTGAGCTCAGCACTGAAATATTTACTACGTATTCCTATAGCTGTCACTGTTTAAATGGAACTAATCTGCATGAAACTGTCGACATAAAACACAAAGTTTTCTTTCTTGTAACTGGTCACACTGATGACTCATGAAATGATTGTCGTGGTTGACTTCTTGTTAGAGATGATGTTGTTTTTTTTCTGAATAAAGTCTGAAAAGACTTCAAACAGGATTGAAACTGAACTAAATGTAGCCAGAATTTGAATCCAGGCTGCAGCCTGTCAGGTCACAGCCGAATAATTACATTTGTTTAAAGATAAATTTTGCTGAATTCTGCTTTTATCTGTCTGATAAAATTCAAGCTGGTTAAAATGTTTTGTGCGATCACAACAACCTGTTTGCTTTGTTTCTGTGTTGCTGTGGTGCTATCAGAGCTTTCTTTCATAGACTTGGACTCGGTTAATGGAACAAACTCTGATGACACTTTGTTAAACTTGAACTGTTCTCGTCTCCGGGTTAAACACTCGAGCGGGGTCCTGATGCTTGTCAGTAGTGACGGTTTTACATTGAAACAACAGGTTTGTGCTGCTGCCCTGTCATTTCATCTTTTTTGCGGACAAAATATAGAGCTATTAAAATTATATTTTGGTCATGATTCTTATAGTTTCCTCACCCAGACCAGTGGAAATAAATGTGTAAATATCCACAAATTAACCGATAACTGACATGAAAATACTGAGGTCAAAAAGAAGAACTAAGAAGTCGCGTTTGCTTCACCTGGGCTCGCCCGAATGTAAATTACACCTGAATACTGATGAGCTGCTCCCGAGCCTCATAATCTAGAGATTATTTGAGCAGAGTCGTGGTCATGAATGTGTGTGTTTCTCTCCTCAGCATCTGTGGAACTCTTCATTCTGTTGACCAGGTTAGAAATAGTTCATTCGTTTTACATTTTTGCACGATTGCTCACTAAAATGCACATTTCACATCGCTGTCCTCTGCTCGTGTGTTTTAGTACCTGAACATTAAGCTCACAGACATCAGCGTCACAGACCCAGAGAAATATCCACACATGGTAAGTCTTTCTTCTGGAGACTTTCTGCATTTACTACAGGAAAATATTACAGAAAAAAAGGGCTGTTGTAGTGTACTTAGATGGTTTTTAAGGTCCTGTACAGCCAGTAAAAGAAACAAAACTCTCTGCTGCTGTATGTGAGAATGTAGAGATGTCGCCCTTCTACCTGATGAAGGTTAGATGGACTGAATCCTTTTGATTACATACATTACAGAAATATTTAGGGGCTCAATTATATCAAATGTGTCTACACAAATATCTTTTACATTGATTATGTTTTTTCATATATTATAATAATTAACGCATGCAAGATTTCAGTCTGTTTTCATCATGTATGCGAGCTCCATTTGCTGCTGCGTAAATGTTAGTTCCTTATTTAAAACTTTCATAAAATCAGAAACGAGTTCATTCATTAGGAAAGTCCTTGAATGTGAATCCCTTAAAGCTCAGCGGCAGCTCCAGCACCGAGTGACGGCTGTCTGCTTCCACACTGACTATTTTAATTTGCCGCAGCTGTCTGTGAAAAACTGCTTCATCCGTGGATCGGTGGTCCGTTACGTTCAGCTGCCGGCAGACGAAGTGGACACTCAGCTGCTCCAGGACGCCGCACGGAAAGAAGCCATGCAGCAGAAGCAGTGACGGGG
>VUQR01010686.1:0-12830 GCA_015108515.1 Hemichromis elongatus | reverse complement strand
TTTTTCACTTTTTTTTTTTTTTTTTTTTTTTTTTTAATTTATGGCATGTGTACTCCCTGTTGCATCATTTCGCAGAGTTGGGCAAGAATAAACTCCTCAGCCTACTGGAAGTGTATTTACTTGGTGCTTTCCTCATCTGAACTCAGTAGCAGCAGCTGCACTTGGGCTTCTCCATGAAACGAGAACCAGTTATGTAGATTTGTTACATCCCTGCATCGAGGGGAGAAGTGGTGTGAATTTGTGCGCTGATTACTCGCTAATGGGTGGCTTCTAGGTCTCGTTTAGGGGATGCCGATAACTGAAAAGTCCTATTCATTTCACGAGTTTGTGGGCTAGCATTTACTGTCAGTGACTCACCCTGGAAACTTTGCTTGTGGTGATTCCAAACCACGGATTCCCCGTCTTTTCTCATCCCGTTCACTCCTTGGCACAGAAGGAGCATTTGCTGAGCTGGAGAATATAACAAAAAATAACAGTAATTATTAGAAATATTAAGTTGCTTTAAAGAGCCAGATGAGTAACAGACTTATGGCTCCTCGAAAGAAGAGACACAAGTCTCCAAATAATTCACATCTGTGGTTTTTCTTGTGTTTTATGAGAAATGTCGTGGGTAGCATCAATTAAATATTCAAATAATGCGTCTGATGTGCATTTTACTGTAAATATTAAAGGGAAAAGAGTTTTAGTGGAACATACAGCTGTGTTATGTGGATTTGTATTTCATTTTGTAAAGCTGTCCACAGACTGAGTACTTTTCTCATTCTTTCTAGCTTTAGATAAAGTCTTTGTGGGCTATCTTTTCAATTATTTGTAATTTAATACATCTGTATAAAAATTCTGAGTTTTTCACACCTTTTTTCTAATTGTCTACAGGTCAAATCTTTCTGAGAGAAAATAGTTTTAAAATATCTGACACCACAGATTTTTCTCAGCCCTTTACCTCCAAATTCAGCGAACAACAGACCGTGTTTCCTTTTCTTTACCTTCTTTCTTTTTCTTTTTTTTTAACCCTTTGCATGGTGACACACTCTGTAACCATCGTTTCCCCGTGGATTGCCCGAGCATCCGCCCATCTGGATCCGGCATCCCACTAAAAACACTCCAGGTGTTCACAAATCATTGGGGAGAGGGGGGGGGGGGGGGGGGGGGGGGTCTCCAAAATAATTAAGATGTGTGCTTTTACAGCAATCTCCGATTCAGCATTGCCAAATAAAGACTATGTTGAGCTCCAAACAAAGAGCAGCGTCAACTTTATTTCAATCCACTTGGGGGATGTTTAAGGCGCTCCAGCACAGTTATGCATAATGCACGGCCATAAACCATCCAGGAGTTCGGAGAGAGATGTGTAATTTACCAAGGCCCCATGCTGGGCCCGGCTATAGAAGGAAGAGATAATTACTGCAAATCCTTGGCAAACTTTTACTCAACCAGTTCCTAGCAAAAATAAATGACCCACTTACAGAGGACAGAGAGACATTGCTCAGTGGCTGATCAATATGCCCCAGTCTGAACTGATAGAGAGTGTATTAACGCGTTATGAACAGTTTATCGGTTAATCCTTGATCTTCTTTCAGGCTGTACAATTAAACAAGCGCTCGTAACGTCTGGGTCTCGGCTCCTTTGTCTGAGCAGCACGCCGTTCAGAGACAATATAAACAGGCTGTGACAGTGATTCAAGTCGGACCGACCGGTAACAGCTGCACATTTAAAAAAAAAAATCTTGTACACTTCTGACACAATGTGAAACGTCTCTAAGCCGTATCATTGCCTATACTTGGAGCATGATAGGTCATTGAATAGAAATGCCCACTGACAAAAGCCTGAGGCCCGGAGGTTGCCTCACTTTTTTTTTCATAAACTGCACACTTTTGTCTCGTTTCACAGCAAATTTCTGCCAACTTCAGTGTTCATTGTCAGCAAAGATGTGAGTGTGGAGTTTTGTTCTGAGAGGCATGATGCAACCGCACTGTAACACCAAACAGATAATGCTGTTAGCTACAGAGGTCTTTTTAGTTCCTTTCTTTAAAAGAATTTCTTTTTATATTGTTGAGTTTCACTTTTTTAACTCCATGCATCCCAGAAGCATTTTTTTTCTTTCTGCGTTTATCCACAACTAAGTTTCTCTTTGTAAAACACAATCACTACTGCAAGTCTGAATTGTGGCACGACTGCAGTGTGGCAGTGAAAAGGGGTTTGTTTTCCACATCTTATTGTATGCATTTGTGCGTTTTCCTTGATCCTCCGTTTGATGAGGTAATTGTAAACACACAGTACTGCATGCATGATTTACAGCAACATGAGGTGTAATAAATAAATTCACTTCAAAAAGACTTCCTGTGCAGGTAATGATGAGCTCATGTTACTGGGAGTCTTGCCTTTTGCTTTTTTAATTAATAGACGAGTCATATTGTGACGTGAACTCATGTCTGTTTGCAACAATATGCAACGTGTGTGTGTCTGCACTCACACGCTCGGGTTTGAAAGTTGTTTTTCGTGCCCCTTGACAAGGTTAAACACACACACACACACACACACACACACAGGAAGATTACCAGCAGCTCAGAATCACAGAGATAAAGAGCTTGCAGACGTTCTCATTTATCTAAAAGGAGAATAATGATGACATGTTCATAACAAAAAGCGATCATGACCATTTTTGCAAATGCATTTTATTCAAAGGGTGCTTTCCTAAATAGTGATCATTTTATTTTTACACTGTTCAATAGCAGAGGTCCTTAAAAGCGTTGAGAAATATGTTTTTTATTGTGTTATTTCCAAAACAAAAATATCATCCCACTTGCAAGAAAAGTAAGTTTTGGAGCAAGTTTCTTCAGTGCGCCTATGTGGATAACCTTGAGTTCACCAGTTTGCCTGTGCAAGCTACATGCTAAGGTTATAGTCAGAGCAGAGGCGTGATAGTAGGCTAGAATTCCAATTTAGTCATATCAAAGCATGTAGATTCAGGACTTTCTCAAGGCCAGCTGAGAGGAGCCAGGAATGCAGTCTGCAGAGTCGAACTTGTTGGAATTTTCCACACATACCGAAAACAGTCTCTCGTCAGTGTGCCATCTGCTGGTTGATGGGTCAGTTTCTTCCACGGCACAGGAGAATATATAGTGGAAGCATGTGGCAATCTCTACCATCTTTACATATCTTCACAATCTGAGGGCTTGCGTTTTCTTTCACACGCCCAGGGCTGCAAAGCGTTCGAGTTCTATGTGCACATCAGGAGTTGTTAAATTTGGAAACAACTTTTGCAGACGTTACTTTTCAAAGCCTTGTTATGCACCTCCATGTGGATTCAGTTTTGTATTTTAATAGAGGTATCCGCATTCTGACAGGCAGCTTTAGTGCAAGGATTCAAATGGTAAACAAGTGGGTCTTATTTCTTTGCACCACCCTCCGTAATGATCCAATAAGAACCATCTCTCTGAATCAACCTCCCTTTCCTGCTCTACTGTCACAACACCTATTAGTTAGCATCAAGCTGTAGATCTTGGTATGCTGGAAGTGCACTGGAAATTTTTCAAGGCTCCCTTCTCATATCGCAGCGTTTTTGTTTTGTCTGTGTGTGCTGGCATGTGCACCGGATTCATAACCACTGTACTCCCAAACCAGTAGATAAAAAGATCAGTTTTTAGCACAATGAATACAAACTGACCTAAACACCGACAAGATGATTGCTATCCACAGAACAGAAAATCTTCCTGTTTAACTGCAGCAAAATACTGACACAAGATTTGGCAGCCTCTTATCTACTCCATTTGAGGCTTTCTGTTATTTTAATATTCCCACTATAATCTCAATAAGCAGTTTCTTACTAGGAAAAAAACGATTTGCTGTACCATATAATATTGTTAGGTTTTGGTGACATCATACTATTATTTTATTCGGCCTGTTATATTTTCAATCGAGTCTTACTGTAAATTACAGCTATTTGCTCTCTAGAATATGAACGTTGTGGTATCATATTTCTGTTATCATCTCAAAACACACTTTCTTCCAATAAAATTTACAGTTTGTCCAGTTCATACGAGTCTTTATGCTCACCAGAGGAAAAATACTGAATTGCAACACAAAAAGCTGCACATGCACGTTTTCCTCTCAAAGGCATGAAAATGCACAGAATTCCACTGTTTTACAGCAGTTTTGTTAATTCCACATTAAAATGTAATGTTGCATGGACGAAAAGTAACTTAAGTTTGTCTGATGGGGATGCAGTGGGTAGGGAAGCGCTGCTGTGCTGCATCTCTGTAAAACACCTGCTTTTGCAGTTCAGCATATTAATTTCACGCTGTGATTGGACGTAATTGAGACATTGTTCGGCTCTTTGGTGACACAGTGAGAAAACACAAACACGCTGTCTCAGCTAATGGCAACCGGTGGTTTCAATGTGTCAGTGTAAAAGTGATGCACCGTAAACAGACCTTTGTGAAAAGAACGATTAATTCCAAGCTTGCCGTTCTCACTGTTTAGGCAACAGAGGCAACATTTGGAGTGTATTTCCACTGTGCTGATGGAATCTTCCCCTGTCAACAGGTTTGCGGGGATGTAAACGGTCAGGGCTCAAAGCTGCTAAACCAGTTTGAATTCTTGTGAATGTTCTGAATGTTCACTCCCACTGCACAGCGACACTAAAGCGTTTGTCAAGTAAAAGTAAAACTGAAGGGGAACACTCAGTGGGAGCACTGCTGCAAACATGTTATGAGTTTGTAGAAATTCACTCCACACAGATGCAGTCGCAGCGGTGTGTTTTGTTAGCGGGGACTGAGCTCTCACATCATCCCCCCACTCCTCCCCCATTTAACTGTTGCAGCTCTGCCTTTGCTGGTTTTTCCTCTCTCTTGCCCTCACTCTCCATCATGCTGTGGCCCAATTTTGATTTCCACCATATCAAATTCTCACATGTTGCACTGCTTCCCTTGCCAGGTTAAAGTAGCTACCTGTATCGAGTGCCAACTGCTGATACTGGTCTACGGGGCTGGCTAAACAGGAATTACACACACCTAGCTCCAGGCCACAGTTCAACAAGAGCTACGTACAATGCAGCAACAGTGCACTCAACACACCCAGCACTTCAGCTCCCTGTCTCTGCTGCTTCTGTGCTAGAAAACTCCTAAAATATGAATGCAGTCCTGGGTAAAATTCTTGTTAGACTAATATACATTTTTAACTACCTCAAATCCAGATATGGGAAGTCGCTGCAGTTCCAAATATAAAAACGCCTTTCAGTACAAACACAGGAGCTCTGACATTAGCCCTCATGTTTTGGTCAAGATTTCACATCCGCATCCATTGTTGCCAGCCCCTATTAGCACACAGCTGTATTTTTATGTCATCTTTTTTGTGCTACCCTCCAGTCGAAGCAGTTATTGGATTTAAGTCCAATGTGGAAACGTGGGATGAAAGCAATCCCACCAAGCCCCAGAAGTCAGAAAACTCTGGGTTCTGCCGTGGATTCAAGTGGAAGATAATTCCAGCGTTTAATGTAAATAAAATATCAAGGAAAATATAATGCATAATTTATTAATGCACATTTACATTTCAAATGTTAATATGCAAACAAAGAAAGTGCCATGACTTTCCTTTTTTCAGGCAACGCTTAAAAAAACTGCAAGTTTTCTCAAAATGTGTTTCATTTTCTCATCAGCACCCACACCCAGTTAATATATAAAACCAGACAGCTCTTTCTTCTAAATGATTAAAAAAAAAGAAGAAAAAAAAAAAAACTCCCACGGATTATTTTTGCTGGAAAAAAAAATCAGCTCCTATAAGCGTCACACCTCATTAACCACTTGACCGAGTTTAAAATAAAGACTCTTTTTTTTTTTTGGCAGTGAATGCATTTTTGATTCAAAGTTAGTAACACCAGCATATACTGCATCCCTTTGTGCCTTCATTAAAAGCATCTCCACAGCCCAGGAAATGCCAGGTGGAAGTTCAAATTGTGACAGATCCTTGTGCTCGACACATTCTCATAATTGTTATCTGCTCTACATCACGCACACAGCTACCTTTGATATCTGCTGCACTCTCAGAGATGCTGTGCTCTGCATGCACAGGACCACAAACAGTTCTTAGTACACATCACCACATAACAGAAAATTAAAAGACCAAATTTTCCAACCAAAGTGTGGATTGCACCCAGCACTAACGTTCTTTTAACTGTAAAACAAAACATTTCACTCAAAGAGTTTAGCTTTTGCAGAACATAGATTTATCTAAACCACTCACCTTTGTTTTGTTTTGTGTCCTTTGTGCACTCAAGAGAAGATTTTTGGAGTGTACAGTTGGCATGAAAATCAAAAGTGAATCAAAAAGCTCCCTGAAATTGCTCATATCATATCATTGCTTGCGCTAAATGTCTAGTTTACATGTTTTTACATATTGAAGATAAAAGCCATGAGGGCATTATTTATTGGAGTCGGTACTTCCATTTGCTTATCAGATGTCAGTTGTTTTATCATGACCTGCGCTCACTGTATGTCCTTTATTGTTACTTTGCATGGTTGTTCATGTTGTGGCTGCGCAGACAATTCAGCAGTATATTGATTTGATCTCAGAGATTAACTGACCGACATGAAAGATATATGGAAATTTATCAATACAGGTGTTAGCAAGCAGTTTCTGGCCTTCCTGTCAAAGTGTTTGGCTGTCTGCCATCCTGCTGAGGTGTGACTTTCGTACTTTGACTCATGAATGATTAATAAAAAGGGAAATAGTTTCAATCAAGTTTGTTTGTCCTACCCCAGAAGACAAATTAAATACAATTAGAAGTTCTAACAAAGGAATTTAGTTTATAATAATGACTTAGCAAAATGCTAAAATGCTATTTTATATGCTTGTAATGTTATTTCTTAACCTGTTGGAATATTTTTGTGTCATGTACAATGGAAAAAGTAAATTATCATTAAACAGATTCAGAAATTTTCAAATACATTTCAGTTAATTAAAAGTTAAAGCTACGATCACCATTTGTTAACCAGCAGCAGCACTCAAATTTTTTTCAATTTTTTTACTCACCTTTTTTCTGCTGGAAGGAGTGAGGCATGACGGGATGTGTAGTGGGAATCAAGTGGCGGCGCCGATTTTTGAACTGCACGCTCAGTTAAGGAAGCGGAAGCGCCTCTGATGCAGCTTTAAGAATTGTTTTCACCAGAGCTTGATTTGTCTGGCAAGTAGCCGGATGATCCGGGATGCTGAGGCAGACCGGTGCCCAAACCACGCTCTTGAGTAGCAAGCAGCCAAAGCTTGAAGGGATGAAGCTGGAAAAGGGCACCGAAGCGGTGAGTTGTCGGTGATGGAGAAGCTCTGGTGAAGCCTCGCGTCTGTCGTTGTGGAGCAGGATGGGAACGCTTCTGGAAAGGCAGGCACGGCAGCGGGGCTGAAGTGAGTCAAATCGACTGAGCACGCTTCACGTTAGTGAAATGGTCCACAGGGCATCTCTCTGGCTCTCTGAGCTGATAGGCCGCCTGCACTCTAGCGTTCATTGATTGTAGCACTCACAGTCGCTCCACTTTTCCACGAATGCTAAAACCGTGGGGCAGGCTCAGTTTTGAAAAAAAAAAAAGAGAGAGAGAGAGAGATTAACAGCATGTAAAATAATCCCAGTTTTTCTATATATAATTCATTTGAATGAAGAGTCTTAAATCCCATTAAGCCATAGCAGCCGAAACCATAGACTAGCAGTGCCTTTAACATGGAGGAACTCGGGCCATCTGCCAGATCAGTTTTTCATATAGGGCAATGACACATTGTTTTATAAACAGAGCTTTTATACAACAAACATTTCAGTGTCCCGAGCATTAATCTACCTAAGCTTATCCCAATCCATGGAACTAGATATTGCTCTTTATAACTTGTCTACTGGAGGGGGTGTTATTACATCACACCAGCTGTCACTCCAACATGGCACGCCCATCAGGAAGGTCAGCAATGTTTCAGCATAGAGAAAATTAGGGAGCAACACCCTGACAAGAGTAAAGAAACTGATATTCATCCTTTTTGGTTTTGTTTTGTTTTTTTCTCCTACGGTACTAGCAACTAATGTATCTGCATCTCATTAAAATGTAATAATTTGATGGCAAAAGCATAACACGGCTGGTGCTCGATGAGGTACTTGTGAGTATGAGAATCCATACTGTTAAAAGCATTTTGCCAAATGCATGTGCATCAGTTATAATCGTACTTGACACCTGATGTTGAACTCAGATTAAATGAATACACATGCTGTCTGTGCAGATAAGCTCACCTCACCGGGTAAGATCTCCCAAAGCTCTTACCATTACCAGCATTACATGCTGCACAGCTTTACGATGTCAGCTGCAGGCAAGTGTGCTGGATATAAATGCTATCATCTTTATGGAAAGGCGTCACGTGGATACATCAGAATGCACACTTCTATGAGCAGAAGAAACTAAACATCAGAGAAAAAGCAAAAGATATACTGTATGGGCGTTTGGCAGATCTGTCCACGTTCAGTACGTTCATCGCAGCCACGGGATAATCCGCTGGATGAGTGGACTAATATTCACCCAATCCTGCTAAAGCCAAATTAGTCCAACACATTTCCATCATATTTCAGAATAAAGCAGCCCTAACAATCTGAGCTCTTGGGATACTGATGGCAAATGACCGGTGAGCCCTGCAGATCCCTGTGATCCAGGGATAAACTTCCCATGAAGAAGCCTAAGCCTCTTAAGTGATACACAAATGAAAGCCAACAACAGGTCACACTGCCTCAGAGGAAAACTTTGATTACTGTACTGTCCTCTTCCTGTCACCAGCAGCCCCAGTATGGCAGAGAGAACCTGGGCAGCACCGAAGGAACAAAACAATTAATCGACAGCAAGACTAACTAAGGTCCAAGTGGTCACCCCCCTCTTCTTCCACTCTGAGGCTTATAAGAGGATGGCTTCTGTTGAGCAGTGTATGAGTGACCTTAATCATAGGGGATATTTGGGTTTTATTTGGCAGCGATGCAACGCATACGGTCATCACTGTGTTCGACTGGCAGGCATAAAAAATGAGAGGGGGACAAGGTCGGTTTGCAAAGTGTAATCCATATCATCCCGTTACAGAGGCTGCACATGCCGGCCACCCCGGGCCAAGCAGCATCAAACACATTTTGATGCTGATAATGATGTCGGATTATGCTGTCATCTGATGTAATTTCGGCCTGCATCAAATTAACAAAAGAGGGATCAACCGAATTCTTTAAAAGAGGCCTTTTTATGTTGTTGTTGCAACCTTCTAGATGCAAACTTGATTTCATTTCATGTTTATTTTTATCCAGACAAACTTATACATAACATATTTCTCGCTTGGCCTTTCCCTTGGAAATATAAGATCATCCTCGCTCTCCACAGCATGCCCCGCCGTGATTTTTATCAACACTTTGTATGAAATATTTTGACCCTGCTCTGTCTGCAGAAAATTTTAACCCCTACTTTATTTTCCAAGAAAAACAATTTAATAAAAAACTAGTACTTTTAGAAGAGCAGCTTGCATTTATAGATAATTACCGTCTATCTATCAAGTGTACCACTGTCGTATTAATTGTTTTAAAGATCTGAAATGTCTGATCTCCCATAAACAGTCTCCAGCGTTGCACCGGTGCAGTTTCCTGGAGCTGTTCCAGGATGTTTGTGTTTCAGATAACCTTTCTAAAGGGAGTCGACTGCAGGTAATTATCACATAAGAGAAGGAAAATACCTGCTTGTCATTTTCTCTTACCCGCTATCACGATTTTCACATCTGAAATCTAGCTCCACTAGCAAGCAGCCTTTGTTGTGCCGACATGGAGCTCCCATCGCATCCATGGCTGTCGCTATCAGCTGTAATAAAGGTCACAAGAGCCAAATCTGGTGCTTTGCATTAGCTGGCATTTATGGAGTGAAGAGAAAATACAGTGAAAGACCCAGGCAACATGTAACAGATGATCTGAAGTGATGGTCTAGGATTGTCTCTCTTCAGTGCAAACACACTTAAAAACAGATGAAATCACACTGTGATCTTCAGTTTCAGGGATACAATTTGAGGGAATACCCCTCAATAGCCAAGACTGAGGTATAATTTGTTAGCAGAAAGCGAGCCTCATCCCTCATTTGAATAGCTGCTGTATATATTTTGTGTATTTTCAATTCAAACCTTGGCAGTTATTTGCACCAAAAATCATAATAATAGTTTTAACGTCAACAAGGAAACGCTCCTTCTGGTAGCGACGAGGTCCAAACAAAGGTAAAGTGCAGAACATCTGTGATGTGGATCGTTATTGTGATTTGGGGGGAAGGGGGTCATACATGTGTGTTTTGTGAAGGAATCACTTTTTGATTTGTCAGAATCGCTAAAACTGAAAACTGACAATAGTAAAAAGTAACACTGCCATAATTGTTATTCCACAAACAGACCTGAAGAAGACATAACTGTAATGTTACATTGTCGCATTAGCACATTCTTATTTGTATGCTTTTTTTTTAAGCTCAAAATGAACATTTAACAAAACAAAAAACAAAAATAAGCTAGCGCTAACTAGCTAGCATCATTAGCAAGCTGCATTCCTGAACTTTACAGGTGCATCGCAAAGACGCCAATGCTAATCAGTACAAACTAACAGACGGATAAAATAGAATTTCACTCACAAAAACTAAAGCACAAACTTCTCACAGGGTCTGTAAGAAGTTGTAAAAATGCTTCACAAGGCTAAAAGATGAGAAGGCCAAATTTCGGGGTTCATTGCTGTTTTCTTTTGGAATCAAAAAGCATAAAACGGCCCTTATAAAGTCAAGCATTTTATGTTAATTGTTATTGTTTAATTGAGATACTGTGCTGCTGATTAGTTTGAATACTTAGGCTTGGAGCATCCTTGTGTGATAGCTGGGCGTTACTGGGCAGGTGGGGGAACCCTGGGATCTGTTGTTGCTGCACAGCAGGGGAAACTGAATTGCCTCAAAATAATTTCTAAAACTGATTTGTGCTGTGAGCTGTAGTGGACTTATTTTCTTTGTGCACAGGAAAGCTGGGTTGCTGCTGCTGCCACAGCGCTAACGGTTTGCTGCTCTCTGTGGATTTAACTTCCAACACATTTTACAATATATGTACAGATGTTACATGACCTATCATGGCTGCTGTCCAACCCCGACACTACCAATGTGGAATAAGGCCAGTGATACTAAAGAGCATCATCAGATTAATTCAAACTGATGACTGCTGCCCCTGACCTAGGACATTACAGCTTACCTCACATACTGCACTCTTTTAACTGTCAAGGACTCTCACACAGCCAAAATGATTAACATTTAACTTATTATAAAGGGAATTTCACAATCTCAATTAACCAGGTAACACCAACACTTTATTATCTATATAATATCTATAATCACTGAATGATTTCATTTATTTATGCAATTCAAGCCAATCAGATGCCAACACCAACTCTTTCTGGTCAGCTTAATCTTTTTAAGCTTAACATTAAATGCTTTTTAAACTGCCTCTAGAAAATTATGTCTCACTTTTAGTATCTGTTTCTCACAGATCTCATTTTTTGTCTTTTATCCACCATGATTTGTATATATCAGCTTTTGTATTCTTTTACTATAGACAAACAGGGAATGAATGATTAATGATGACTGGTGAAGTGAGGAAAATATGAAGCTTTGCCGGGTTTCTGAGTGAACATGATGAACAAACAGTAATGTGTTGTAAGAATAATTTGATGTGTTAAATCCAGCTTTGTCCTGCTTTTGAGGTAAGTGATTATTATCTTTAAGAAGGCCTGAATGTTCACTTCACCTATCCTTTATTGTGTTTTAGTATGGATGTTCTGCTGTTTTCGCAGGCGGAATGCCACATGACACAATGCCCTCAGATTTTAGGAATGTCCCAGTTACATTCCTACATGTTTGGAGTTTCACAGCACAAATACGTCAGCCTCATTAGTGGGCCGAACATGTTGGATCATCGCTATTACATCTGAAAAAATAAAGCATTTCCAAACTTTGTAAAACTGAGCAGCGAAACAAACCTCCAGCTGCTGAATTCAAAAACCTCGAGCTGCACGGGATGAACGTATTGGAAGTTGTTTTTGGAACAAGCGGTCGTCTTACTCGTCCAGCCTGTGCAACTTTGTCCTCCGTTTGCTTTTCTCTTCTCTGTGTATTTAGATGTTCATTATAAACACATGACACCTCCGCACTTGACAGCCTGGGCTCCAAACACGCTGGCATGTTGGATGTTGTAACATGCAAAAACAAAAGACTCATTCTTCCTCTTTCAAATTAAAAGCTGTTCACTGGCAAGAAGAAAAAAAAAGTTCCTCTTGTTCAGTCATGGGCATTATAATTTTCCTGCTTTAGACTTTTTTAGTGTGGCACAACTGATTATTTGTGGTGGAAAACATGAACTAACTGTCATCGCTGATGCAGAATTTCGATACTGTTCAACTTTTCCTCCAGCCATCGTCCTTCTGTGAACAAGCAAGAGGCTTGCTCTATAAGGCCATATAAGGCCCTCTCTGTACAGAGCTAAAACAGGTTAAACACCCCTGCAAATAAATCTGATTTTTCTGTCAGAAACAGTCCTGACCACCACCCTCTACTTCCTACACTTGTAAATATTTTCCTGTTCCTGCAATAGAAAAACTTTAACATCAACAGAAAAAATGCTCCCTCATGTGCATGCGTATGTTCGTTTATATCTTTGGTTTTTAAAAATCAGTTTGTCAATCATTTGTGTTTCACATGGTTACTGACACCATGCTGTAAAAAAAAAAAGAAGGGGGTTTTAGTTGATAATATCAGCCAGGCATTGTGCTTAACTGCTCTGCTGTTGGT
>VUQR01010684.1:0-12135 GCA_015108515.1 Hemichromis elongatus | reverse complement strand
GATTTTTTCTTTTTTTTTTTTTTTTTTTTTTTTTAAAACATATTCTCTGGTAATCATGTCATAGAGGTATAATTAAAAAATCTTTTACCATTTATGATTATTTTTCACTTCCTTATCTAATAATTGTTTTTTCTGTTGCAGCCACACACAAGAACAGTGAATGAAAAATGCATGTCATTTGTGGATGGAACCCGTTGTAGCAATCCCTGCCTGCCTATGGCCCGACACTGTGTCTCACGTATCCTTTAATTGCTTTAATAGTGTGACATAATAATCACAGAACGAAAGACGATGGGTGGAATACTGATCATAGTATCACGTATGATATCATTTTTTCAAAACCAGTTTAGCGGTGAACAGATGGCCAAGCAATCGGTTTAAATGTAAAATATAAAGTGTATGGAGAGGGGGACTACCAAATGTACACATTTCCCACTCCCAACTAATTAAATGAACAATGTACATTAATAGAAAATCACGTTAAATGATGCAAAGCCAAATTTAACATGGCAAACATTGTGACCCACAATTTCACGCGATTTGTGAAATAAGCTGTTGGTATTGTTGTTACACTAACAACTGCTCAGATACAAAATGTAATGCCATAGGGCATACGGGGTGATGCTAGCTAGTATAATATTCTTTTACCAGCTAGGAGTGGCTTTATAGCCAACAGGTGTTAGCTTTGACTAAGTGTGAATGGAGTTTGTTTCAAACCTCTGCTGTGGGAATGAATGAGCCAGATGTGGACTTATCCAGTCTGGCTCTCTGCTGATTTCTAGACGTCTCAGTTACATTTCTCATTTCCGCCCTCCTCCCCTTGGCCCCAATCAAGACCAGCAGCTTGTAGTAGCTGTTCGTTTCAACGGGAGCCTAGATAAACACCTTCCTGTGGTCTGTTGATTTGTTTCCCAGAATTACAATGGAGCTAATTAATTCAGTTGGAAGGAACAAAATCTTTCTTAACCTACTTTGACGAGCGTAACTTTTCATGTTTTTCAGTCAGCGGGATTTGCATTGTAGTTCTCGCTGTATGAGAATAACATTTTTCCGTTATTGGATGTTAAGAATTTTATGATCTTCTAATGGCCAGTTTAGTTTGATTAAATTGAGCCCAGACATCAGTTTTATCATTAACACGCTGTACAAAACCACTGAGGCATCACTTTAATGCAACAAGGAGGTTTAGCAAGCTTTTTAAATATTCTAAGAGAGATTTTTATGTTATTTCTATTTATTTTTTTATAATGAGGGACAAGATTTGAGAACAACATTTTTTTGAACGCAGTTGTCTGACTGCCATATACTCGTAAAGACAATGGGATGACTGTCGATGCTAGATGCTGATGGGTGACAAATGAAAGCCAATTAAAAATATGTAAAAGTGTTTGACAACAGAGTGACATCAGTGTAGCTTGGCATTAATTTTCTGCAACTCTTCCCTTTTAATTTAGCATTCAGTATTCTGTCTCTTTTCTTATTCTCTTGATCGTCTAAATTTCCTTGACAGCCACGTGCTCAGATATCTACCAGGACAGCAATCAGGTCCTTTTCAAAATGTGTCCGGGGTTAAAAGATGTTCCATGTGATCGTACCGTGCACTTGGGTCAGTCTGACGACCCCCGCTGCCCACTGCACCTCACCCTGCCCCCTCCCATGCACCAGCCCGAGCAGGAGGCTCCCCCACAGGAGGAGTTCACTCCCATGAGCAAAGACATGTACCTGAGTGCGGCGGAGCTTCAGCCCACGGAGAACCTCCCTCTCGAGTTTAGCGATGTACGTAGAGATGACAGTCACCTACCAACCTCTTCTCTGTAGTACACATATCACGTTCCACATAATTCCTCTTGTGAAAGCTGAGCATCAGTCTCAGTGAGTTTTTCCACAAGCTGTTGTAAAGTTTCCACCACAGCAGGGAAGAGGTGTGCCAAGTCATGCTGCTGTAGTATGGCTGACCATGACCTCTGTTTTTGTACTATGTGTACTGGAGTAGAATTTTTTTGATGCATATGTTTTTGAAACGGGCATCATTATTCACACTAGGGCTGTAGTAGGATATAAGAGTAATAGCGGCCTGAAACAGAAGATGGCAGCAAAGCATCTACAAGGCTGCCAGCTGCCGTTAAACACCGAAGAAGAAGCAGTCTCTGGTGTCGTAGCTGTGTCCAGATTCAGGGGCCACATCCTCTGTGGGCTGATTACGTCGCAGCGACACAACAAAGGCCGTCCGAATTCGAAGGCTCCTCCAAATGCGTCCTCCTCTTCCCCAGATTTGAAGGATGGGTCGGGTGTATCCTTCTCGGCCCAAGCTTTCCCAGAATTCATAGCGCAGCCCAGCCAAATTCAGTTTCCAACAGTGGCAGCAGCTACTTAATTTTGTGACCCAGAAAAAGTAATATTAAAATGAACTTTTAAGATATTTTAAAGCGAGAATGTAGCTGTGTTAACTTCAAATATCTGCTCGATTTATCAAAACCTCACATATTTACAAAAGTGCTCCGACTTTTTCAGAGACGTCTGATACCAACCAGATCAGGGCTCCCTAGAAGTCGCCGGACTCCCGGCACATCGTTTTCAGAACCCCCGCAGTCGTTTGCTACTCAGGTTAAACATGATATAGAAGTCACTTAGATAACTTAAAAATTTTATTGTTTTGATTTTTTTCAGTGTTTCCTTTGTTCCTTAGTAAACCAGTTTGGCTGAGATTAAAGTCATAGTTCAAACAGAAGTGTGAGACGGTCGAGAGTTTACTCCAATGTCCTGTTAAATTTCAGGGAGCGAGCAGCAGATGGCTGAGTTTATTAAACTCCACCGAGACAATCTACACAGATTTTCATTAAAAGTTTAATAAACTATCATTTTGTCCTTATTTTTATTTAGCACATACCGTAAACACTTAAAGCTGAAAGCTAATGATTGTTATAATAAGAGCAGATGCATGCTGGTGCAATAAGCTGCTCGTTTTACGTCCAAGGATACATGATCTGATTAGACGACTAATCGCAAAAATAACCGGTGACTACTAAATAAAAACTAAAAAGTTATATAATGGCAAGAGGCAGGGTACATTCTGGACAGGTCACCAGTCTGTTGCAGGGTTAGCACATAGGCAAAAGGTTGTCTGTCTTTAGAATCACCCCACTAACTCTGCATGTCTTTGGGCTGTGGGAGGAATCCAGAGAGAACACGCGCAAACACGGGGAGAACATGCAAAGTCCACACAGACAGACCCTGGCCTCAGGACAGAGTGCTAACCACTGTGCCAAAAAAAGGGGCTGAGAAGTAAAGTGATTTGTGGGGTTTTAACCCCCAGGGTAAAATGTGTCAGGATTTTTAAGGATCTACTAATGACAAAAAACATCACCCCTCAAAAAATGCAGAGTCTGCAATTACACACTGTTGTATGTGCAGCAGGTTGCAGTGATTCGGTAATGCAGCTTTACGGCCCAAATGTTAGTACAGTTTGCCCAATCAGGCTTTTTCCTCACTTAGAATGGGCCTTTTGTGGGTTACTACCAACATGAGCACTATTTGTCTGCATATAATGGAACATCTAAAGTTCTGTAGTATCCTGCTGCTAATGGATCCATTAAGATTGAGCTTTAGTTAGAGTCAAATGAAATAAATTGATATGAAGGCAAGCTTTTAAAACAAAAAACCTAAATATACTATCAAAAATGGCTCCAACAGCAATGTTGGTTTTAAGATTTTGGGCATCTCTGTTTTGCAGGACCTGGATGTGGAAGGCGACGGTATGCAGGGTCCTCCATCCCCTCTGCAGTTCGACACAGCCCTGGCCCTGGAGGACCAGACCATCAGAGCCATAGCAGAGGCCCCGATGGACATCCTGACTGGAGAGGACCCGGACCAGGACCTTGACACCTCAGGGCAGGAGCTCTCAGAGAGAGATGTGGACGCCATCATGAACAACCAGGTTAACTCTCAGTCAGGGGTTTTGCCGTCGTGAATATCTTATTTTGGCAGGTAACACTGACGCACTTAATTCAAACTGTACTGTACCATTTTCAGATTCATCACAGAAAAAAATAAAGAATAAAACGTTTTATTAATTCATATTTATTTATTTAGTTGTTTTTTTTTCTTTTCTTTTTTTTGTCCCCAGTCTCAGATGTACCTTTTAGGAGCTTTTATTGAGGATTCAGTCTCCTCTATGAATTTAACCTGTTTTATTTCCATCGGCTTTATGAGAATAAACAGTGTTGTGCTAAGATTTGTATTAATTGACATAATTATGACTTAGTATTTGTTCAAAGGTGTTCATAAAATACGGATACAAATAACAAATAATCATGATTACAGGTGTACTCGTTGGCATGTGTTGTATGATAGCTGCATTCTCTTTAAAAAAAGAGAGAGAAAAATTCAAAGTCTTAAAAACAATAAAAATGTATCTATGAAATCTTTCCTCAGTTAAGAAAAGGGCTTCTGATCAAAGAACCATTAGGATCATTGAAAACAAAAATGCAGTGCTCGGAGAGAAAATGCTAAAATGAACAAAACTAAGAAATATAAACTAAAATCCTTTGAGGTCGTATTTGTTGGCAGAACAATTCCAGTTTGAACAGACTCATTACAGGCTTTACCTGCAGCTGGGTTTCTCCTGCTACAAAACGGGCCTTTGTGCGGTCGCTATGTGCCTGAGCTCGACTAATCTGCATACGGTGGAGGCAGTGAGATCTGTGCATTTACATTTTAACTCGCGTCAGACTGACCGCTCAGTCCGTCAGAGACATGTTTAATAATAATAATAAATGTATACTTTATTGATCCCCGTGGGGAAATTACTTCTCTGCATTTGACCCATTCACTCTGTGAAGCAGTGGGCAGCCACTAAGCAGGCGCCCCGGGGAGCAGTGTGTAGGGACGGTACCTTGCTCAGGGGTACCTCAGGGTAGCCGTTCAGTGGATTTGAACCCCAACCTTCCGATCACGGGGCAACCACCTGCCTACTGAGCTATTCCTGCCCAATGTTTATGATATTTCCACATGCGTCGGGTTTGGAATGTAGCTTCTCTTGTGTTGCCGGGGAAGATTGAGTTTTGATTCATTTTTAGTTTTTCGTTATTTTATTTGATGTTGTATTTCTTCTCCGTGCCCCTCAATCTGTCGCTCTAGATTTGGTACTCTGTCATCAAAACTTTGAGAGCCTGTGGTGTAAAGAAACTATGAAGTGAGGTGTTGAGTGGGGTTGAGAGAATCACTGACTCCTTTGAAAAGAAGCTTTTGTACCACGCAGTAAATGTGCTTTATCCTCGTTCTTCCACTCAGGCGGTGTCGGAGGCAGTCGCAGGTGAGGAAGACACGACCGACAATTCGCTCCAAGACATCGACTCTGCTGCAGCCGACACTCCCAGATGAACCGGCGTTTCAAAGAACTGTCACTGCTACTCGTTTATAATACAGCCCACAATTAGGTACTAAAAGGCTCCGAGGCTCCTACCGAGGCTGAGAGCTCGAGTACGCGACGTGTTGTAGGAATCAATGGGCGGACAGAAATTCCATAATAACCTTTCAGCATATTGCACTTCATGTGGGGAAGTAGACTCCTGGTTTCAGAGTATGGAAAATCCAGCCTGAAATGAGACTGTGCCCAGTCTGAGGCCATTTCAGGCGAGTCGTGTAAAGATGCAGGGAAAGGTCAGCTGAGAGGGAAGTGTTTGGACGAGGACTGTCAGCTGGACGTGTTGGAGGAACGCAGGGAGTCGAGAAAACTGAGGTTTAGGGTAAAATGTTACACTGTGCAGTTTCAGTTATAAACATCATTGTGATGTGTGCTCACTGTTGCTGCTTTTATTGCCTGGTTTGAAATAAAGATGAGGAATTAAAAGGGGGTTTTGGGTGATTCTGTTTCTGACGGGGATGCTTTCCACGACTGCAGCAGAAAACGCACATTTCCATGAAACTTTAAAGCAGCTAGAAACTTCCTCCTATTATTTAATCGTAACACATTTTCTGTTTCCTGTTCCCTAGTAGCCAATATTTACAAAAATACTCTATGTAATATTTATTATGTCTGCCGAGGTGGTTTCTGTGGTTCGGTTTGTTTGGGGGTGACCCGTTGTCTCATTTCATGTGGGACTGCAAACCTTTTCATCACCCGCCTCCATGTCCCACATTGTCATTGATTGTAGTTACAAATAAAAAAAGTACAAGACCCGTGTGCTGACCGACGGATGCTTCACTGCTGAAATTCAAAGATGATTCTTGCCGAAAAGCAGTTTAGCTGTTACTGCAGGAGAAAAGGGGGAACCTCAAATGAACAAAGAATGAGTCGGTGAAAACTTTTATGCTTACGATCAACACCTAACCTTTAACAGGTGTAGTTTGTGCTTTCACACTGTTACTAAACCTTAATCTGGCTTTGGATAACAGGAGCCTTTGAAAGATTTTTTAATTTACTCCTAGATTCGGTGCAGTTTAGAGCATGTTAGTCAAATGCACGTGAGGAAAATTTGTAGATGAAGTTTTCATTTCACACTCATGTTTGTTTATTGTCCAACGGTTGTCTTCCTCTGTACCTCCGTTTAAGCACCAGTAAATGCAGGCTGTATTGTAAAGTGTTCAGGCATGTTTCATTTCCACATAGACAAGTCCAGATTTGCACTTCAGCCTGAGGTCACCTTCAGAAAAATGGCTGTTTGAGGCCTCGAGTCCAGTTTTAGCTCCATACACTCACCCTACCTCTGTCATACGGTTGAATTATTACTAGTTGTCTGGCTTAACTTGCCCTAAAGCCTGAGTGCTGTATCAGCTTTTCAGCTGTTTGTGTTTAAACTTTAAAATGTCACCCTTTAAAACAAATAAATTATTTTCTGATGGATTTCTCGGTCTTCTCCATATTCGTGGAGCCTGCAGGAGTATTTTAAGGCACAGCAAACCGCACATGTAGAGCAGATTTTTTTTTAAGTATATGGTGAAGTTATGTTTGGCAACGTGGGACAGCCTCTGAAAGAAGAAGAAAAAAAAAAAAGTGGGCCGGGTAATGCAATTTCATACAATGACATCACTTTTCCTCCAACCCAAACACTTAAACGGCGAGGCAGAAGAGGACAGCGGCCGCTGCAGGGGGAGCAGGACACCGCCGCAAAAATGAGCACAAGGTAGAGATTTTAAAGAAAGGAGAAGAAAAAATAGTGTATTTTTATCTTTACCGGACATGGCAACACAGCAGCAGTTTCCATCCAAATGAGGTGAGTTTTTCAAAAAACGGAAAAACGCCGTTTCATGTGCTGAAATGTTCGCCTGGCCGATGCGTTCGCAGGAATGCCGACACTGCATGCGCTTCATTGTTTTAATATCACCGGGAATGTAAAGGTTGCGCCGATTCACAGCTGAAAATGTTGATTTGCTGCTGCGAGCTGCTTCAGCCTTAAACGCTGCGGCGTTTTTCCTGCGTTTTCTCCGTTTGTGAGAGAAACGCAAGGGCGTAACAGCGCGCTTACCCGTGGCGGAGGGGACCGTTTCGGCGCAGGGTTTGGGTTTGGAGGGCCTGTCCCCAAGAAAAGGGGCAAAAACAAGGAGGCTTTTCCAAGCTCGGATCCGGTTTGGTTCAGGTGCGTTACGCGGGCGCCGAAATACACCCTGTCGCCGTTTGAGCCTCGAAAACCTGAAAGGGGAAACATGGAAAAGGAACTGTCATCCGAGTCCTGTAAGTGCGGCTCGTTTTTCATTTGTCATCTCGATGCAGAGAAAAGGCAGTTTATGATGGGAATAAACTGCGCTTCATTAGTGCGGGCTTTGTCAGAGATCCAGGCTGCGAGTGGAGACTGACGCTGCACCAACCAGAGGGTTTAAATCAGGAACAAATCAGCCTCACAGTGATGTTCGAGAATGAATTAATGTGTCTGCAGCATGGATGCAGAGAGGGGTGAGCCACCCTGTTTTAGATCATGTGAAGTTCGGATCATTTTTAAGGAGGAGAGGTGTCGGTTTGATTATTTTCCCAGTTTCTCTAAAAATGGGACTAGAGGAATTTAAGTTCAGCTGGTCTGCGCTGACCTCCAGTCTGATTTGATATGTGTGCCTGCATGAATATGATGAGTTCGGAAAACCACCAGTGTCCAGGTTTACAAGAGGATGCGCAATGCCAAGCAGTCAGTCTTTAATAGGGAGATATTTTCATGTGTCACAGATTATTTAATCATTTTGAAACACTTACCCAAAGTTCAGGACTTCAAAACCCAGGGGAAAACAGTCAGTCCCCACATTTCAGTGATTGTAATCAGTAATTCTGTGATAATCAGTCAACTAATCCTCGCAAATCTGCTTGTCTGGGAGAAGTCTGAAAATGTTTTATGGAATTAAGTGTTCATTTTCAGAATAAGTGGATTTAAAGCAGGTTGCAATAGTTGGTAGTTGTGCCAATAAAAAGAAAATGCATCCAAGCAGGTCATAAACTGATGAAGATATGAAAAGTCACACGGGGGTGGATAACCTTTCTCTAATTAACACATGAAACCAACAGAAATGCCATATTTTCAGCTGATCTTCCAACGTTTGATGTTTGCCTGCTGTTTTCTGAATTATACATGACATTCACAAAGCAGGGAAGGGAAGCTTCACAACTCTGCGTGTGCTTTTGCAGGTGAAAAGTTTGTTTCAAAGATTTTGGGGATGAAGGCTGGCGATTCACTATAAGTGCTTGCATTTATAGTGAATCCTTCTTGTCAGGCCATAAATAACAAGGACGGTGCTGCTTTTTTGCGTTTGTTCGTTTAAAACTTTTAAAAAAAGAAACCTAATCTACTCATTTGGAAAATATCAGTGCCCTCGTTGGCTTTCATAATCCAGCTGTCAACAAACTGACTTTGATCAACATGGCACCAAACCAGTGCAGGGTTTATTTTCATTACAGCCGTTGTATTTATAAAATATTAGAAAATGACGTATAACTAGCAACAGTAGCTGTCACAGTCACCCAAGGCTCATTTATAAACACTGTATGTTAAAGCTGGACGTAGCCAAATCACAAAAGCGTCTCCAAATGCTGCCTACATAGCCACCAGGTGATCTCTGTGCAACCAGCTGGTCAGCACAACTTCCTCCCTCTTCACAAGGTTGTTGCCACAACAGCGACTTCTGGAGAGCCAATAACTGCAGTTTCTGATATCACCATTTAAAGCCACCTCTCAAAAATGCTCAATGAGCACAGAATCTCATGTTGAAACTAGGTTTGGAGCTCACCGCGACGCAAAACATCAGAGAAGTTTGCGCTTCGGTTTAGGTGAGTGAAATTCTGGTATTTCATCAATAGTTAGCCGATATGTGAACGCATCTAAGGTGGAACCGGTGGATGATGCCCCAGTGAGACAGCCGGATTTTATCGCATGTATCGGTGAAGCCTCGAGTTTTGGCTGCCGATGTTTTTAATTTTATGGAACTAGACGTGACACGTGCAGTGGGGCTCGTTTTAGTGCTCTTTTTGGCTATAATATGAACATCATGTTAATCCCTAATACTAGAAACTAGCGACTGAGACCAGAAAAGTCTTAACTATTGAGATGGGTGGACAACAAACAGACATGCAGGGATTCCTTGATTTATTTTTGAGACTCTGATGTAATGCCATTGAATTATTCCCGTGCGAGCACAGCACAACCTGGAGACATTTGGGCCCTTTCTCTGCTGGCCATTAAAATATTTTTTCACAATATTTTTCTCTTAAGTTCTGATTGTTCAACTGCATGCATCCATGTCACCCAGCACAACAACAACTTATCACCATCTGCTGGTTCATGTTAACAAAGCCGCGTTTTTACTAACTCTCATACCTTCCACATTTTCTGAATGGGGTGGATTGTTTCTTGTTTGTTTTCACCTTGTGGGGAATTTTATTGGTCGTAAAACATGTGCCAGCAATCTTAACAAGTTGTAGGGCCGTTCTGTGATTACACGAGACTTAAAACATCTTAGAAATTGCCGTGTAGCTATTAAAGAGTCCTCTTTGTTGGAGGAAAAACATCAATTTTAATGATCTGTGCCTGTTGGTTCAAGGCCAGATATACGCTCACGCTGTTTCCTTTGTCTCATCGTTTTCTGAAGAAGGACCAAGCTTTAGGTCAGAAGAAATGAGGACGCAAGCATTGTTTGAACCCTGCTGAATTGTAGGCTTGCAGAAATGGCTGCAATTCAGGCTGTAAAATATTAAAGTTTCACTGAAGATCTGCAATGAAACGCTCGATGAATCTTTTAGTGTTTGCAGGCTGCTTTTACCTGATTTTTGCTTTGAGAAGAAATGACGTACGCTCGGTTCCTCGTCCAGATTGTCTGCTTTTGTAATGATGTAGTTTGTTGTTTTTGGCAGTTGCAGACAAACACCATATATCATGTAAGAAATCCGCTCTGACCGCATGGCACAAAGGACCTAGAAACCATTACATCATATTTTAAACACAGTGACTGATTAGTTCCCAGAAAAATTGTTTGAGACAAAGATTTGAGGTCACTCGGTTAAACCTTTTGATACTTTAAAGATGTATTTCTAAGAGCTCTTTGTGAACTTCAGAACATCTGCAGTGTGGTGCTGGGAAATCTTTCATTAATTGAAAGGTTACTTTGACTTGTGCATAAACTGTATGTTGCCACGGTAACATCAGCCATTGCTGCATCTTGAAACCTTGACTTGAGCATTTTGACTGTCACCGTATTGATACTTTGAAATCGAAAGTGACAAGCAAAGGGTGGAGAGGGACTCGCGTGCTTATAAGTATTATCGTGTCATAACATATTACCTCACATTCGCGTCCTTTCTGACTCTAATGGGGAACAGGCTTTATGAAATCCATCAGGAGAGTGTTTACTGAGGTCATAGAAGGCAGCAGAAGGGCTCATGTTCTCATAGACATCTTTTTGCAACCAGAAGAGTTGCCCCCTGCAGGCCATCACATGGAATTAAAGCATCCATCTTTTATGTACTATCTATCAATGTCTACTAGCCATGTACTGTAAGCTTTGGCAAACCAACCACACCTGCAGAAGCTTGCCAAGGCCAACAGAAAAGACAGAAACGCCTCGAGGAACACAACAAAGAAACCGAAGCCTCCAAATTCTCTAGATAACAATCAAATCGTGTATCTGCAGGATGAAACAGGCCCCGACCGTGGTGCAAAGAGTCATCTGCCAGTGTCCCCATGCCAGGCACCAGAGACGACTCCCAGAGGTCTCCGGTCCCGCAGTGGACCGAGGGCATTACGAGCACAGGCATTTTTTTTTTTCATTTTCAGTATATTTTGATAGTCCCGCTCATATGACAGCGCATAGTTGTGATTGACTTGTGACATTTAGTCTTGGTTGAAAAATATTGGCAAAGTGAAAGCTTTGGCAATGCTGTATGTGGAAAAGAGAGTTCACAGCCATCATTTGTCAGTCAGACGTTACATGTATTTTATTCATTCACTGGAACAATCAGATCAACATTTCATGGTTGAACCTGGCGTTCTGAATGGACCTCGACTGTACGTATAAACCGCAGAACATCTGGATGTCTAAGGTGCGTTTTTTTGACTGTGGGAATAATGTTTGTTTTTACCCTGTTGGAGTTGACGCTGGATCACATTTATGTTTGTTTTTCAGAACTTTCTGACAGCGCTCGTCTTTAACTTCACACATTTGTAGAGCAGCATCTAATCTCTCTGCGCCTTAAAATGTTTAATGGTTTGACATCGAAGTTTATTACTGCCCCCAAAGACTGTACAAGTCCATTAACTACTTATAGATGTTGTTAATAACAACAGAAAGGAACAGATCAGTAACCACTTGTTTACGTTTATCATTATCATCATCATTATTATTATTATTATTTAATAAACAGTCAAATATTTAAAAAAACAAAAAAAAACACGACCATTCCTACAACTCAGTATTAGATTTGTGAAGTTTCAGGTCAGCGCTGTGTAGGGATGGGTATTGATAAAAATTTCACGATTCGATTCTTTATCGATTCTCTTATCGATTCTTATTTTTTTAAAAAGGAGAACACATAGGTCGATTAGCTTTGAACTTTGTTTTATATCTTAGCATGACCTTACAAACCCAACAGTGAGATCTTAAGAGATCCACAGCCTACTGCTCCTTGATGGGGTGCCACGAGGACCCCAGAAAAAAACAAGTTGTAAA
>VUQR01010683.1:0-14404 GCA_015108515.1 Hemichromis elongatus | reverse complement strand
GATTATAATATAATAAAGAATAAAGAGTTTATTTTAAAAAAAATACTGAGGTAAAATTGAATATGTGGATTATCTATAATATATTGTAACATAATTTATTGAGCAAGATAAGACATTGCTTAGCTGTGTCATCCTGTATTTGTTTTCCAAACATGCCATGCATAGCACAATTAATTTCACTGCTTGTATTAATAAGCATACTATATTAATACAACAGGGGGCTACATAAATAGTCACAGCATTGTAGCGTGGCTAACGGGGTCTGATCGCAGTGTGTAAAACTAACACTAAATTTATAACACAATAATGCACATACACGATGATTATACACATGTAGCTGTGTGTGTGTGAACAGACCTTGCTGTGTTAAAAGATGGTGATTTTGCACTAGCTTGATGAAGCACGTTTAAGATTCTGTTCCCACAGGGCACTTTAATTAACATGTTAAATATTACAACACAGTGCTGTCCCCTTTTCCTTTCCTAGTTTATACAAAAACGCTACATAACATACATGTATGTTTGCTTACATGTTTGTGTTTATGTACATACACAAATGCATGAATGCATATTTTATGTGGAGTGCTTTTGAGGATTAATTTTATAGTTCGTACTAATGAAGTGTTGGAAATATGTCTCATTCAGTCGCCGCCAACTGCCAAAAGCGTCACAGAAAAGACGAATGATTTTTGTTTGTTTTTTAAATTTTTTTTTGGCACTTTAAATTTGGCATCCTGGCTCGGGATTGAAAAATAGATGCTTCTGGAACTGATTCTGTGGAATAACAATGCAATCTACTATCCAAGACCTTCAAACGGCACTGATAACACATTTTTCTGATTGAGTTGTCATGAGTTGACTGGCTTCGTTGCTCTTGTATCAGCAGCAAAGATGCACAAGCTGTTGACAGCAGAAGCAGCCAAATATGAGTCAATATATCTAAATATATATCAGGTCAACAGAGACAAAAATAGATTCTGGTTTGGAGTGTAACTGGAAAAAGATGACAGCATACTTTCACAGGGGCTCTTTTTCACTTTCCCCAATACACTGATGTACTTATTTATTGGCTTACATTTTCTAAACTTCCTAAAATCTAGAGAGACTTTAAACTGAAAATAAAATCCTGATGGTCCTCACTAGTCACAAAACAAACTCTTATAAAATTCATTATTCACCCTTAGGCTTAGAATGTACTGTTTACAAACAGCTTTCCACTTGTGCCTTACAGAACTACACATGAATATGTGTTCAATTCAGAAGTGTTGATGCGTGAAATGGAATCAGATAATTTATTTAACTACTGTAAATTAATGCATGTACTTTAGTTTAAAAATGAAATAGTGCACTTTCAATTCCATTAAATCTAGCAGTGTTATTTTTGCATTATTTCATTTACATTTATCATGCAAAACAAATCTGATGCCATGTTTTATATAACAATACTGTAAGGTTTACTCTCTAAAAGACTCACTGACGGATGCAACAGGATGAGTTCAACAGGATTTTTAATTAACTATTAACTATAGCAACTTTAAATACTACAAGTTTTAGATAATCAGTCTTCTTTTGTGTTTTCTAGTTTTGAGTCTAGCTTGTGCAGACTTCAATACAGGTGAGGCCTTCTCGGATTCTACAATGTAAGACAAAAAAAAATCTTATGTATAATGAGCAACAGGTGCATCACCTAAAGCCTAGGCAGACAGGTAAGCACACACTGACACACACAATACAGGGAGAAAAGACACAATAGGTTAGGGAGAGGTGGAGCGATGGTGGGTTTGCACCTGAGGGGTGAACTACGAAGCAAGATTAATGGCTTAGTAAGCTATGTCAACCTTAAAGTGAGAGTTTCCTGTGTCATGAAAGTGGCTCTCTTTTTATCTGGCTTAATCACCATGGTAACTTATGCTGAACACATAACCTGTTTGGAAGCAGGTTATGCTCCAAATTTTTAAAACTTAAAATCATGTGGAAACAATTTGTTTTCACTGACTCGTTTATTTATAGCACGTTTTAAGCGCGATATAGATATACGATATAATAGGGTGATAGATTCTGTGCTAGAGGTGCATGTTTTTTGAGTTGTCAACGTGTGCGTTACTAAAACCTCTGAATGAAAAGCAAACTGTGTGTTGTATTGACATAAGAATGTGCAAATGATGTATCATGCACGCAAATTGTGTATTAATGTTGTCATACATGATCGTAATCATAATTCTGTTATTCTCCTGGAGTTACAAGTACTAGAAGACAGAACTCACACCAAGAGTACCTGTTCAATCTATTAAAGCTATGCCCACAGCTCCTTTGTAAGTTAATGGGGCAGTAACCTTTAATGTTTAAATGTATCCAGTTTCAGAAAGCGTACTCTGTGATAAAATAATTAACTTAAATTAAAGTGTTAGATTTACCACTCACTGCACTAACTCACTAGATTAGTTTTCTGCTGCATTAATCTCTTGTTTTGTTTGCAAAAGTATTGCATTTTGCTGTGTTTTGTCTTCTTTATACATTTTTAATCACCATTTTATTATCATCATCTAGCAATGTCTATGACTGGAAGGCGTCACTAATTTTGTGGAGAAGAGTCACATGACCTGTGAAATGCACCTTATTATGTGAGTACCCACAGAGCCCGACTTTACAGAAGAAGTTGAAAGCCACTTTTTTTTCAACTGGGACTATAGGCTTTGTCGAGCTAGCTAATGCAAAGAAAGCTTGGCAGTGTTAAACTTCCTACATAGAATACCCCTCTGCATGTGAGGGGGAACCACAGCACAACTTCAATAACATGCTTTTATATCACTTTCATTTTGGATTTTTTCTTAAGCTCTAAACTGGAGATAAGCTGCAGTTTAATTTTTACATTAAGCCCCAGAAGAATGCAAAGAAAGTCAATCAGGAACTGCACCAGAGAAAAAGTTGTGTGTCAGGTGCTGCAGGACACAATTTTTAAAAATCCATGTAGAAATATAGAGAGTGGAGCTCTGAGCTCATCTTACCTCAAGTGATGCTCAGTGCTCATCATGCTTGACTGTCATTTATTGTCTGTCAGAATGAGCAGGAACTCATGATAGCAGTTTTTGAACAGCACTCAAAATGCACAACCATGCAGTATGTTTAAAAATTGCATCATTATGTTTTTATGTCTCAACCCATGCAAGAGCTCACTAAGTGATACAAATCAAACTCACCTATGCAACCAAGAGGTCAGTACCGGGTTGCTAAATGCTAATGTACTCATGAACCCTGCAGCTATGACTTAGAAATTAGGGACTTCCACCCACAATGATGTGTGCTTGACCTTTTGCTTTTTCTGGCAATCCATGCTGTGACTGCAAAAGGGCCTTTGCGTTCAGTGTTTGAAAGGGGATGCACGGTGTGAGTTGAATGGATATATTCAAATTCGGTGTATGTGAATGTTTAAAAACTGCCTTCTTTGCAGGGGGTAACTGCTCTGGTTGCAAAAACATCTCATTGCACAGTAGTTTATTAGAAACAATCCCATTTCTCACTTGTTCAGTGACCTCAATAAATAATTTCTTTTGGTTTATTGTCTGAAAAGTTTTAGTTTTACCCAGTGCCAGATTGTCAACATCTTAATTTGTTGTTGTGGATTTAGCACACTTACATGTTTAAGATCATCAAATAAATGTTTATATTAAGAAAAAGTTACCAAGCAAATATGCTAAAGAATGCGCTTTTAAAATGCATTTATTAAGGGGAAAATACTACCCAAACCTATCTGGCCCTATATGAAAAAGTAATTTTCCCTCCTTGTTAGGTGATAAATTAACCGTGATTAACCACATTTGTTGGAAAGCTGATTGCACACAGGTCTGATCACTGCTAATCCTATTAAATCAAGAAATAATTTAAATTAAACATGTCTAACTAAGTGAAGTAGGCTAAAAGTGAAGAAACTAAGGAATAGCTGAGTCATTGACATCTATCAGCCTGTAATGATTACAAAGTTGGAAAGCTACAAGAAAATATGTTATCGAATCAGTTAATGGACTGTGAGTATAACAGAAAGATGTACAGATTAACAAAAAGAACATGAGGATTATAAATTCACTGTTGTAGTCCCTTGACCTGAGGAGAACAGTTAATAAGCAAAAATATTATGACCAAAAATACTATACTTTTTTTTAAAGTTTATTTTACTGTTTACTAGTTATTAAATCATTTGCTAATATGTTTGATTGTAATAAAGTACCAGTTCATCTAACTTTGGACCACTAGTAGAGTTTAGAAGAGGTAATTTCTTTTATTCACCCATCTCACTTAGCTCACTCTTCATTACAATAGACTCATACAGCATCTGCATCACTGCAGACATTGACCATCTGTAAATCTCATGTTGCATCTTCAGGCTGCGCCATACTGGGCTCCATGGCGTAAGACCTGGCTGCCAGGCACTCTATCTCGAGTCCTTTTCTCAAAGCCTAGCTACCTCAATGAGGTATTTCTATATCAGTTTGTTCATTTTATGCATTATCCTTCTCATCTATTACTACCAAATCTAAACCACTAAAACACATAGCACTCACATGAAACAATTACAAAAAAAAGTACTAAAAGAGCCAACTCAAATCAGTACATTTTAGTACTGATTTGAACAGATCAAAGCTGGCATCTAACTTTCTGATATTTCTAATCATGTGCATTGATTTGAATAATTTAGTGATAAACACACTCAATGGTTCACATAACTGTATGCTGGGTTGTTGCAAATGAAGGAAATGTCATTTCCATTACCCAGTCACAACCCCAGTCCATTAGCCTGCAGTTGTTCAGACTGATGTGTAAATTATAGGGTGATGTGCTCAAGTGTTAAACATATCTGCAGTGTAAGTGAAAACATGATTATTCTTTTTATGCTCCTGAATACTCATAACTGAAACAGTAGTTGAGTCAAAATGTAGTTCAAGTGGACTTGCAGGGCCAGTTAAACCTGTAATGCGTCAAATATCTACTGCATCTTATAAAAAGAACTGTCCCTCCATCTTCTTGGAGTCACTAGGTGGGGCACAGTTGGGTGTTCCATCTGGTGATTGCGTTGTCCTACTTGGGGGTTTTAGCACGAGACGAGAACTAAAAGACTGAACTTCTGCTCAGTAGACCAAGTTATCTTTTCAGATGAAAAAAAAATGGCCTTTTTGTGGAAATCATGGTCCTAGTCTTTGTTGATTTGAGATGAGGAAATTTTAGAGCATTTCTATCTGCGGGCAACCTTTACTGAAAGACACATTTTTTTCCACAGGGAATTAGCACCTGCCCATAGTCCCAAAAGTACTATGAAATGGTTTGCTGACCATGTAATTACTGTGCTTAATTGGCTGGCTAATTCACCTCACATGTAACCCACAGCGATTTTATGGAGTATTGTCAAGAGTAAAATTTAAAAAACAATTACCTGATGGAAAAACACAGATGACCTACTTGGGTTTCACTCTCTTCAGTAGCTTCACAAGCCAGTTCCCTCCATGCCATCTTACATTGATGCAACTGATGCAATTCAAGGTGGAAGAACTCCAACCAAATACTGAGTGTGTAAATGCTTTTCACAAGCTGGACATTTTTGTATTGAAATATCCTTGATCTTAGAAAATATTCTAATAGCTCACCTCATCCAGGTAAGAAAATCTCAGAAAGATTATTCATTTCAAAAATATTTTGTTACTTATCCAAATGACTTCCTTAGTCTTCCTCAGTCTCAGCTAATGAAGTCACTTGGATGAGCGATGAAACGTTTCTCAACGTTTCTCCCACTGAAAACGCTACATCCAGATACACAGAATCAACTTTCTGGGTTGAGCTATAAGCCATAATCATCTAAATTGATGTGGGGAAAAAAAACTTGAAATATTTCACTTATTTACAATAAACATTGACTATATAAAGTTTAACCTTTTCACAATATATACGTGCTCACAATAAGCACGTATAAATTGTAGCAAGAGAATAGCATGCTATGTTGTCATTCTTTCAGTTGATTTACACGGTCAGCATTAGCTCAACAGCTCTAAAATGTTACGTGTTATAATTATTGTTATTAGCTGACATTCCATGAGTTTGTGACTTTCCTGGAATGACAAAGCCTCAAAAAACCTTTGGCCTAGTTCAGTTCACAGAGATATAGCATTATATGTCTATTTACTAATCTTGTCAGTGTGATTGCAGAACCATGACACAGCTGAAGCAGGATCAGCCTTTTGTGCACAAAGACTTGTACCATTGTTTGCCCCACAATGCTTGGCAGTGTGTATCATTCAGCTGTGTTGCTGAGAAAATCATCCTGGCTAGTGGCAACAATGGCGATACACACGGCTGATCTGATTGCCGCGCAGGAGCGCTCGCTTTCATCTGTAATGCTGGAAAACAGATCATGTAGCTACAGCTCTTATCTTAAAGATGGATGCTGACAGCCAACACAGGCGTTGTGTGCTTCTTCCTGCTTTCTCCCCTAATCTCTATCTTCTCTTATGCACCTCTTGCTCATTGCTGCTGTTTTCTTCCTCATTACGTTTCTCTTCCACCTGTCTCTACACCTGCTTCTTGTGTTAGCATGCCTTCTCTACCTGTAAAGTACCTTTCCCCATCAATAACAGCTAGTATTTAGTTATTTTGTTTCCTTATTGCCTCTCCTTCTTTCTGTCTTTATTCCTTCCCGCTATCCAGACATCCAGAATACTCATTTTTTTCATCCTCTAACCTCTCCCACTCTTTCCGCTCATTGCCTCGACCTCATCCTGCTCCCTTTCTCACCTTTCATCCTAATTCAATACCTTTCCCTCACTCAACACTGTTTATCACCTCTCCCTTACACTTCTATTCACACCCCATCAACCCACTTCTTATTTTATCTGTCTCTTTATCGCAGACTTTGTCCAGCTCTGAGAGTCACATGCAGACCCCATTCCCTGATCTTGAGAAGATAGCTGATCCCACTGATGCTATTTTAGGACCTGTCATGCATACTCTCCACCCTCTTCCTTTCCATGGAGAACTGGCAGCCACAAAGAGAGACATGAAACATGCATTCTCTCCTCCCAGCCAGACATTTTCTTTCTGACTGTGACTTTGAAATCAGTATAATTAACTGTATTGTCCGGGGGATGAGCTAGTCTGGCAGAAATAGCAGATTTCTCTCCATATGCCTTTTGGAAATAGATGATTTAATTGTCTTGAAGTTTTGTCAGAGGACCTGACAAAAGGTAGAAGTTTTTCAAGGTTTTTTTTTTTATGATTTTTTTTTTTAACATTGCATATCTACATCCTTCACTGAGTACATAAAGGTCACCATAATTCTCATTTCCTATAACTGATCAGTCTCTGATCAAACCCCAGTCAGCACTCTAGGAACTAAATCATCGCTATAATAGACATCAGCTGCATGAAAGTCTCCATAGTGCAATAGGTTACTTTATAAAGAAATATTACTGAGGACAGAGACCTTTACATGATGAAGCACACAATTTGCTTATATATAATAACTGAAAACACCATCCACCTTTCCAGTTCCATCTTATTTATATAGTGCCAAATTACAACAGCAGTTGCTTCATGGTGCTTTTTAATATAAGGTAAAGACCCTACAGTAATGTTAATAATGTACAATGTAAACATTGTTATGCTAAAATACTGCGTGCATGTGTGTTGCTACTCACCTGTCACTTAAAGCCCTGACTTGTCCATCTGCCCAACAGCAAGCATTGTCAGGTTTCTTGGTGATCACTGGGATGCTTGTTCAGCTCCATCAGATTTCCTCATTAGCCTCATAGCACATGTTGTGTAGTGGGATGTATACCTGGGTTACAGGTTTTTGTTTTTTTTACAGCATTTTTGCTCGTTATAGTCATAATAGCACAGGTGAGAACATTAAATATGACTGTATTCTATTAGCTGAAGCCCACTGTCATGGTTTTGCTGGTTGCTAGTTTTGTCCATGGTTCCTACGGACCGTGTGTCAAAGTACGATAGTGAACTCAAAGTTGCCATCAGAGTGTTTGTGTGTGTTAACTAAAAGTGCTAAGGCATAAATAAAATCATATTCATGTGAGTGGATGAATAAGACTTTAGGTGCTCAAAATGAGTAAAAAGGTGCTAAATACCAGTCCATTCGCTTTGGTGCTTCAGCCGATAATTTATTTGTGACAAATTGCTAATGTGCTTAAAACACCAGAATAAGTAATCTAAATTATAAAAATCATAAAAAATCATCCTTTTCTGCAGCTTTGCAACTAAAAAAAACTTTATATAGTAGTCAGTAAATAGTGTTTGACAAATGGAGTGGAGTTAATTGAAATGTTCTCAGGACTATAGTACAATACTATATGTAGATTTGCACTTTTCAGTGTCAGGTAGGAAAAAGGAATAGAATGCACACAAGCAATGGAATTTTTTTTCAATATATTGTGGGTCTTTATAAATAGTCCATATTAATATTAATTTTACTCCCTGCCATTTGCCTCAAAATTAAATTATAGTGTAACTCTAGAGAGAGTTTTGTTGGTTATCACACTATAGAAAAAATAGTGTTGTAGAACTCCAGACTGACATGACCAGAAGGCATCTATACCTTCTAGCTGAATCATTAAGCATCATTATCCTATGTTGTAATCAGGGGTTAAAGTGGGCTGGAACATTTCAAAGACACTTTGGCACCTTCAGTTAATGACCAATTAAATCTGATAGGCAGGTTAATGCATATTACTGCGGAATGAGTTAATTTTTCATGTGCTGCAGTCTAGCTTTGCTTCCAGTGACATTATGGAGATTCTTGTTTGGTAATATGAAAATAACCCCATCTCACAGTCCACACACACCCTCAACACGGCCCCTTTTTCTTCTCTTCCCTGTGATGCATTCATGGTGCAGATATAAATAAAGTTACTTTTTGTAGAGAAAAGGAACAAGCATCAGTGGAGTAGAGTTTTAAAATCAGATACTGGGTCTATACATAAAGAGTTGCTGAATTATGTTTTTGTGAGAAGTCCTGCAAAACTAACTAGACTATACAAATTTTTAGTTATGTAAAGGTCACGTGAAAATGGTGTAATATTAATATTAGCAGTATTAGTACAGTTTAGTGCAGGCTAAAATAGTTAGTTCACAGTACCATGGTGAAATTTTTAGTAATGTGTTATACTGGGCTGGAGCAGCTGTGGTGTTCATGGTCAATATCAGGGGTAGCCAAAATCAGATTATATTAAAGGGGATAAGTGCCATTAAATTCACTCACTGAATTCTACATTTTATACCAGTTTTAGTATAAAAGCCATGAAAGCTTATAAAGCATCTGCTTATATCGTGTTAAATTCAGCTAGCTAAATCCACAAAGAACAGTGAGTAGCAGCACAGGTCACATGATCACAGCCTGTACACAAAGTAAAACTTACTCGAGCTCACAAAACGAGATATTACGTGACTTTCTAATCAGTTTTTCCCACATTGCACCAGTATGCCAGATCTTACGATTCTGCAACCTGCTAAATCCCACTTTAACTCCTGGTTATAATGAGTGATAAATGGAAAATGATATGAGTGAAAATCTCAAGTGGTAAATACTACAGGAAGCTGGCAAATGGAGCTTTGTTCAATGCCTAAATCCCACTAAATAGACTGCTCCTCAGCCTAGGGTGACAAAAAGTGAAAAGAAAAAAAGAATATATAAAGCAAGGAATAACAAATTTAACATGCAAAAGTCTCATCTTGAACTCGTGTACCACTGTCAATTCTTCAGCTATCACTAGGTGGGAAGCGCCGCCTGCTAGGACTCCTGGACTGATAACATTCATAGCTCATCTTCAGAGCCAACATCCAAACACCCTGCAAAAATGTACAGTAAATCAGGGTGATGCTAAGCTATATTTTTAGTGTGATGCCCTTGAAATGAACACAAGCAGCTGCTGGCCACTCAAGTGCTCATCCGTGAAGCTTTAATACCAAATGAATACTGAAGATTTGAATATATCACTGCTGCTTTTAATAACGCCACAAAAGAAACTTATGAGACCCCAAACAAATGAAATTAACTTAGCTGCAAACATTGAACTCTGTAAAATTTTGAGAATAAAAGAAACTAATGGAACACTGTACAGAATGTCTGGTTTATTGGTTGTACTCATACATTTTCAAAATTACTATATGCTTCGTATCTAAAGACTCTCAGATGAACTGTATTGTCTCTAAAGGCAGACATAAGTAACACCTTGAACACAGAGCAACTCTCACCAGCAGTGATTGCTTTACAATTCACTCTTCAATCTGATGAGCTCTCAAAGTAAATCTATAATAAAGATCAGGGAAAGAAAGCTGATTTTCATAATGCCACAGTTACCAAAGGAGGATTTAATCTTTCAGGAAAATTTGTGGTGACGTTTTTTTTTTCTGTGAGTTACGTGCTCCTGATGAGAGTTGCTTTGTTTTTGCTTTACTTTGCTCAGTCAAACTGCAGTTAAGTTTTTATTTGATAATGTTATACACCGGTGGAGTAACAACAGACACTATCAACACAGTTGTGCTTTTTTCATTTTTTCTTTTTTTTTCTGTCAAATATCAGTTTTTAACATAATCTTTTTCACAAGAACAGACTAAGTCAAATCTGTTATAAGTTTTGTATACCAACATGCTCACAATGCTTCTGAACCATTTTTTCTTTTTTTTATTTTCATTTGTTGTTTTCTGTATGTGTGTGTGTGCATGTGTGTGTCAGATCAACATACATCAAAACCGACGCCCCTTTTTGTTCCATACAGTATCTGCCGGGTTGCCATGTTGTATTAGAATATTATGATATTCTTTGTGATTAGCAGGCTTGTAAAGGCAGGAGAAAAATAAGAACTGCAGTCATGTACACAGGCTTCACTTCACACAGGCAAGAAAATCACAAACCGTAATAGGTGCAATCCAAAATAATCTCAGTCAACAAACATATAATCAATTCATTCTCCCATCCTCTACATGAAAACAAGATTGCAGTCATTCTTTATCAAAAAATTTACATTTCTAGTGAACTGAAAATCACCTGTTGTGCTTTGAAGATGAAAACTGACCAGACAAATCTACAAAAACAACAAATGCTTGAATAATGACAGACACCTTATTTGTGACTGTGATCTACATGTAAGTCAGTTAACTTTCTCTCATTTAAAATACTTTCTTGCATGAGTTTCTGTATTAAATTATATATTTTTTTTGTAAATTGTGCAACAACATCTTTAGTCTACTCTAGAAGGCCACCAGGTGTCTTGGTATGTATCTCCCTCTTTGTCTGTTCAGCAACCTTTCTAATCAGAGCTTATGGAAATCTGTGCTTGAAAATGCTCTTAGGTTTTCATGATAGTTGACCTTGTTGTTGAATCACCTCTAAGTAAGAAAAAAACAATATATTTTTAAACTGATGGGTAGAGTCAAGCAAACAGAATCCATAAAGTCAACTCATTTTTTTGCACTTCCGCATAGCTGAATATGGACAGCAAAACTCAAATTATTACACATATTAAAATAATTACAAACAATATGCTAAAACTAAAAGCTAGACCCTCACATTAGACTTAAACTATGTTTGCTCTTGTGTTTTAGTTAGACGATAATTGTACCAGCAATTAAAAACACACAATTTATGGGTAAATGTGATTCAGTCTTAAGTATGCTACCTGCTCTAAAATATTTTCAAATCAGCCAGAGACAAAACTGTTTTTCCTGTCTACATGTATGCATGTACCTTTTGGTTCACACCAAGCAAACATATACAAAGATTTCTATGTAAATTCTGTCACCTATGTATGCTGTGAACTGGCTTTGTACTCGGCTAATCTTGGATCGTCTTGCATTAGCCAGACTATGACAAGAAGTCATTATCTTAAGCTTTATCTTTTGGGTGTTTACATCCAGATGAAAAGAACGGTATCAGAAATTTAAGGTACAATCATAAAGTTTCCCACCTCGCCCCATGCAACTCAAATGCTACAATACCTGATTTAAATTTGACATTTTTCCACCTTTAAGTTCATTTCCTTAGTTCCAGTACTGGCTTTAGACCAGGGGTGTCAAACTCCAGTCCTCGAGGGCCAGCCTCCTGCTGGTTTTTGAGATATCCCTGCCCTACCTGCTGCTGATTACCTGGATCAGGTGTGCTTTGCCAATAAGAAGCTACAAGGACAGGTTAGTTGGGAAACAAGCAGGACAGCGGCCCTCGAGGCCTTGAGTTCCACACCTGTGCTTTAGACCACTCATTTGAATCTCCTGTCTGACCACTTGTAATGTATCCTGCTGTGAGTTCACAATGTGTCAACATCAAATCAATGTCATTAATTAAAGACACAGTGCTGAAGTCTCAAGTATGGTCAGAACTATGCTCACAATTTTTTAACATTAATTGGGTTTTGTACTTTGTCCCCTGGAGTTAGGCAGCATTGAGTTTAAACAAGTTGTGCAATGCAGCCCAAAAACCATGATCTATAAGCATAGCTCAGCCAAATTTAAACAGGGGATGGTTTTAGAATGCCAAGGTTGTGCTAAGGAGTTGTGGAATTATGACTGAATATATGATTTTTAATCAGCCCTTTTTGCCAGGCCTGTAATGTTGTAGCCATAACTGCTTGATAAGTTTTATCCTAAAACCTACCGGAAAAGAAGCCAGATTATCAACTCAAGCCCTCAAGGGCCCAAACACAATTACAATTAATAGTAAGTGGTTCTTAAAGGTTGCTAGGTAAATCTGTAGCAAAGACAATGTTGCACCCAAAATCTCCTTGTGGTTGCTTTGGTATCTCATAGATTGCTGCGTTCGCCCTCAATTTGCATTGATGACACCTACTTTTCTGCAAACACTCGCTAACTACTAGCTGAGTACAAATGGGAAACAGAGTTGTGCCTTGCTGCTGTAGCTAACATGTTTTAAAAGGCACAACTTTTAATTTGAAGGCAACCATCTCAAATGTTTTTATGGTTTGTGTTGCACTTTTCACAGTTTCATTAGCACTCAGAGATTATTTGACAGGCGTCAGCATCTTCCAGACAAACTAGGGCCAACTTTCACAGTTCATCTGCTAGCAACCAAAGGAATTGATAAGGGGTTTTCAGTGGCATATCATACACCACTTTCCATCCAGTTTCACCTACCAACCTCTATCGGTTATTCACCAACCAGTCTGGTATTACACATTTTCCCCTAATAACCTGCTTGACTGGGGCTTTAGCAACTAATTTCACAGTGACTGCCATCACCCTCCAACAACCATTTGACAGTCTGAATTTTTACCACATTTTTATGTAGGCCCAGTAGTTACCAGATGGTCCCAGTCAAACAGTCACTAGGCCCATGTGAATGGGACCTGAGACTAGCAAGAATGACTAAAAACCTACACAGACCTACTGAAGTAGTAATTTTTGGGGAAAAAAATCCCCCGTTTTACTTGAGACAAATGATAAGTCAAGAACATAAAATTCTTTGATGAAAAAAACTGTTGTTTTGTGGGTTTGGAATTACTGGCCTGCTGCATTTTCCTGCAACTGCTAAAGACGATTTATGCACTGTTGTTCTGAAAAGGAAAAATGGATATAAACACCCTCAAAGTACTTTTATAGTCACTGTTTCATTTCAAGTACAGAACCAAAACAGCAAAAACATATGACTATTCTAACACTCCATTGTATTGTGGTTCAAAACCAGCATCATAGTCGTCTGTGACTGTGCCACAGATGAATGTGCTAGAGAAGTCCATTTATGACACTGTTGTCTAGAAAAAGAAAACAATATAAATATGAGATCTTTTATAAATGTATCTTATATTTCCCTAATCCCTGATGGCCCAACACTAAATGATAAAACAATAAAAACAATAATGGCTGTATTACATTAGTGTCAGTCTACTGCACATTAAGAACAGAGTAGCAGCAATGCCTCATGGATTTGCATGTTATATACAGAGAGCATAATACATTTTTCTGGTTAGATATGATTTATGGTGTTTATTTACATACAATATGTAGCCTGGATTAAAATATTTCACCCTCAACAAATAAGATCAATGACTTCAAAATGAAAATGTAATATTTCAGTAATGTAGAAAAATAAATTATATTACTTGTATTGACATGAGGAGAATGATTGGTTTGTATCTAGCACCTATTGCAACCACTTACTGTATACTATAATGAGCTTTAGCAGACATATGGTTATGACTATACCTGGCACTCTTACTGCCAGTTAACTTCTCTCACAGGAAATACATTATATGGGCAGAATAAGTGCTCGACAGTGTATTAAATTAAAGGGCATTTGATAGAAAAATAAGTATAATAGAACATTTTAAATCATCCTTCTTATTAACATATCAGGGATTGTTTTAAATTAACTGATCTTTGACAAGTATACATTATGCATATTTTAC
>VUQR01010681.1:35520-48081 GCA_015108515.1 Hemichromis elongatus | reverse complement strand
CCCCATCCCCTCGCCCCTCTCCCCCCAAATCCTCTTCCTCCTCCTCCTCCTCTCGCACTTGTTCGAGGCTTCATTTGCAGCATCTTGGCTTTGAAGATCACAAAAGGCTGAGGCAATAATTGGGTTTGTGCAATTACGACAAGCTTAATGAGAGAATTCGGGAGTTTGTCTTTGCCCCTATCTGCAACTCTCCATTAGGCCAGCGACTGTCTCTACTCTGTCGACGAAGGAGGATGTTATCGCACATAAAGATGGCGGCAGTGCATTCGTCGCACATATCGCTTATAAGGCCTGGATGATGAAGGGAGTAGATATGCTAATTGACTAGCGCAGGCTTGCAAATACAAACAAAAAAAACAAACAGACAACGGAGGAAGTAAAGAGAAGAAGACAGAGAAAAGGCAAATTGAAGAGATAAGTAGCATAAACTATTCAAAGTGCTTAGAGGACATTTAGGAGATCAAGAAGACCTAATATCTTTATAACACTGTAACGCAGTAGTGAGGCCACAATGTAGTCAAAATAACTGATTTTGCTTTGAAAGTACTGGAAAGTCCTTCAGTTTCTCTCCAACAGTTAAGGTAACTGACCTTTAAGAATCATAAGCCCTTAGATGACCTAATATCTCCTGCACAAGTCCAGACAGCTGCCATATTGGCTGCTGCTTTTAGTTTGTTTGCAGGAAGTTTCATTCTGATCACTATTCTGTGCACTGTGTGATTTCATCACTGGTGATAACACATATGGGTCTATAGCTACGACCCAGAGGTTTGCAATTGCATAGGTCAGCGCTGGAGCAGGTGAGAGGCACCATCGAGGGCACATGAGGATCAGTCCGAGTGAAAAACAGCACACAGCTCATCGAATACAGTATGTGACTCTCAGGTAAAAGGAGTACAAGTACAGAAGTACGAGTGCAAGAGCACAACAGAGGACTTCTAGGCAATGATCTAAAAGTAACAGCCACTATGCACAAGGCGATGATCTTGAACGGGAGATTGGCTAAGTTTAAGTCAGGTGCTTGGTGGCTATAGCTGAGGAGGTAAAACGGGTCATCTGCTAAATGGAAGCCTGGCTGCTGCAGTGTGAAAGTATCCTTAGGCAAGGTGGTGAACCCAGTGTTGCTCCTGATGCGTTCATTGGAGTGCGAAAGTCCAGTTTTATTTATATAGGGTCAATAACAGTCCCCTTTATGTGCTCTATATTACAAGGTAACAACCCTACAATAATACAGAGAAAACCCCAACTAACAGACAACTTCCCAACAGTGGGAAGGAAAAACTACTTTTTAACAGGAAGAAACCTCCAGAAAAACCAGGCTCATCTGGGGGAGCCATCTGTCAACCACGACTGGGGGAAAAGACAAAGTACTGAGACATATAAAAAAGTGCTTGTGTGGATGAAACATGTTGTATAAAGCACTTTGGGTGTTTAGTTAGAGTAGTAAGTGCCAAATAATTTATTTTAATGGCAGAAGCCACTGTAGTTTACAATGGTGCCTCCTGTAGTTTCACATCCAGCACACAGAGAACATGCAGAAATTTTCTGCTGTACCATTGAAGACATTCTCTGTTATGATCATGGTCGTGTCTCGTCTGTCCACGTTTGTCCCTCCCTTCTGTTTCTTACACTCCATTTTCATTTGTGAAATTGAAAGTAGTCAAAGATGTGCATCTTTGACTACTTTCATTTTTTCATAGTGACATGGTGACAGCCGTCCTTTGGAGCCTCCTTTAAGGCGATGTGGTCAAATATTATGTGTGTCACAACTGCATCATAGATTGTTTGATGGAACTCAAACAAAACACATTACTGTTGGGATTAGTTTAAGGCTCACAGGCAAGAGGATGGAGGACAGAGGAGATGAGGAAGCAAATTAGAGAAGTGAGATAACCTTTTCTTTTTTGTTACTGCTTGATGTCACTCTCTGTTTAACTTGGTAGTGTTGTTTTTATTGGATAGCTTCCTGTTTTTCTGATTCCCAGACTGTTTCCTATTAGCTACTAATGTGTCAGTTTACCCTCCACCTGCCTGCCTGCTTGTGTCTTGGAGTTGTTCCCAGTTGGTTCCCTTTTGGTTTGCTCTCATTAATTATCACCCATTCGGTTCATTGATTTTTCTCTGTTATAAATACTTTGCCTAGACTTTTATTAGACTCATCCTGCTACTTCCCTGCAGGGGCATTAATTGTTTTTTTTCTCCATTCAGGCTCCTTATGGTTTCATTTGTTACCTGCCTCCCTATTTCCTTTTTCCTTACGAGTGTAAACTGACACATACAACTGGTTCTAAAGCCCATTCATAGATTCATAAAATAATTTAAAGATTGTAGATTAAGTCTCATAATTTTAAATGCCTTTTTTTAGGCTTAGTGATCTAAAGTAATGGACAGTGCAAGAAAAAAGCAAGACTGAGATAGTTTGGACATGTTCAGAGGAGGGATAAAGGAACACCAGACAAAAGATGGTGAAGATGGAGTTGTCAGGAAAGAGTAAAAGAGTAAAAACACAGCGAGATTCATAGGGTGAGATAGAGGAAGATGATCCCTTGTGAGGGAACGAAAAGAGTTTTAGGCCTACTTAGACCTCAAGCTGCATTACATTCCATATGGAAATGTTTGGTACTAAACATACACTATATTACCAAATCATTGAATTCAGGTGTTCCAGTCATTCCCACAGGCGTATAAACCGTCCAGTGATGAAATATCCTCGCTACTAAATGGTCCACAGTGGAAGTGATTGGGACAGCAAGTCAGCCACAGAGTCTAGGCCAAGTAAAATCACAGAGTGGGGTCAACAGATGCAGAAGCACATAGTGTGCAGAGGTCGCCAACTTTCTGCCATCAGTCGCTACACACCTCCAAACTTCATGTGCCCTTCAGACGAGCTCCCATGGCCGAAAGCCGAATCCAAGCCTTAGATCACTAAGTGCACTGCAAAGTGATGGATGCAGTGGTGTGAAGCACAGAACTATAGAGCAGTGGCGACGTGCTCTCTGGAGTAATGAATCACACTTCTCCTTCGGGGAATCTGAGTTTGGCGGCTGCCAGGAGAACGGTACTCACCTGACCGCACTGCCAATCAGAGGGGGGATGATGGTGTGGGGCTGTTTTTCAGGAGTTGGTCCTGACCCCTTATTTGAAAGGAACTCGTAATGCTTCAGAATTCCAAGAAATTTTGGACAATTTCATGCTCCCAGCTCTGTGGGAACAGTTTTTGTAGATGGTCCAACATGACTCTGCACCATTGCACAAAGCAAGCTCCATTAGGACATGGATGAGCCAGTTTGGGCTGGAAGAACTTGACTGGCTTGCACAGAGTCCTGACCACAGTCTGACAGAACACCCCTGGGATGAATTAGAGTAGAGACTCAGAGCCAGGCCTTCTCGCCAACTTTAGGGGCTGACATCAAAAATGCGCTTCTGCAAAAATGGTCAAAAGTCCCCATAAACACACTCCACTGAACAACTGAAGCAGTTATAGCTGCAAACGGTGGGCCAACATCATATAAAAACTAAGAATAGAATGTTACTTAAGTTCATATGTGTCTTTAGACAGACGAGCAAATACCTGTGTCTATATAGTGTTTGTAAGTCAGTTTGTTTCTATAACATGCAGGATGCTGAGGTCATCTGTTAAGCATACACAGGTAAATTTCAGTTGAAAACGCTGTTTGAGGACAAAATGCACTGTTCTGAGACCTAACAAGGAACTCAAGTAAGGATCACGCTCAAGCTCATATCGCTACTAATAGGCTCATTGCACAGCACAATAACAGAAAGAAGGCAATACACAACAGCCTCATTAACACAAATCTAGCCTTCAGCAAAGCATATTATGAATCTCTTTAAACCTGCAGTGCTGAGTAGACTTTAAATGTGACCTGATTATAGGCCATGTACAATATTACCAAGTCATTACTCATTACTTAATGAGATATTTCACTTATTATGTACTTACAGCAAAATAATGGAATCGGTGTGCGTATGATAAATAATGACCAACGGGGGTTTGTTCAAAAAATAACAGTTTAATAGTTTTATCTCAATGACTTACATAATAACCACTCAGATAACAGTTCTGTAATGCAATTATGGAGATGCAAGATAAGTGAATATTTGGAGGGAATATTTGTTTTTAATAGGTCTTGCCTTTCATCAGCCACATTAATCATTTAATTTAGCAACATTTACATTCATTTGCCTTTTTTTTCCAGCGAAACCTCTTAGTTGTTTCCTACCAAAAGTGAGTAACTAACAAGCCAGGCATGTGACAAATTATAACACTGCTGTCATTTAGCCCAGTAAATCCAGCTCGCGCCTTTTATTTTGTAGGATACTGTTCAAGTTAGAGTGTTTCGCATTACTGAAGGCTTTATTCAAAGTAATTTAATAATACACGAGAGAAGAATCCTCGGGGTAAGAGGAGTGTAAAGAACACAGAACGTTCAATCAGCAGTTACTAAGCTCGGGCAAACATCTGTGGGAAAACAGTGTCGGCATATGTGGGTGCATGTTGGTGGGCGGGCATCCACCTACCTGTACATCTGTGAGTTCTTTCGTGAGCCGCGATGTCAACTTCAATGACTGCTTATCTCGACAGGGGATATGCAAGTTCTAAAAGACACGGTTTTAATAATTTTATTGTCTCTGCAAATCAACTTGTTGTAAAATAAGTTTAGAGAACAGGGTGAACATTAAGCGAGCAGATGGACTTTAAAGCATGAGGCCACAGGGTTCTGGTCACAAGATACCATGAGCCTCATTATTCAAAGCAATCACTATAAGTATTAAAGTAAGCTATTTTTATATGAAACCATTAATCAAATACAGATGGTGGAGCCGGCTATTTTCGTTACATTACAATTTCTTAAAGGGAAATGTAATCACAAAATGTATATTTCTTTAAGCTGTTATTAAGCAGAAGGTGACATGGCAAAACTTTTTGCAGTGATGCACTATATACTCACTGGCCACTTTATTAGATACACTTATTCAACAGCTCGTCCACCACGGTGTGTTTCAGAAAGTGCTGATCTAACTAACGCAGCGTGCTCACGGGACAGTAACAGTAATCTAATTACTTTTTTGCAACATTAATGCTTTACTTGTTACTTGAAAAAAGTAATCAGATTACAGTAACGTATTACTTTTAATTTGTTACTGCTGAACTCTGGCTTCCAATGCTATCCTTCAGTCTTCTAGTACACCTATGGTATCATTCAAAAATCCTACATTCCCTCATTCTTATGTTATTGCATCCAGAAGATTTTCAGACAACTTTAGAAAACTTGACCTCTGACCTTAAGATTGAGGTCACTAATATTGGAACTCGTCCATGATTTTTAGTAGCTGCACCATCGCCTCGTTCTCGAATTATCTTGTGTAGAGCATCCTTGGGTTTCTTGAAAAGTGCTCTACAAATCTAAGTTATTATAATCGTTATGATTAGCGCAAACTTGGTTTCCACGCCGCCCACGTGCCTGATGGGATGACAGCAATACCCCATCAGCTTTTTACAGCTGAGTGGTAAAAGGGAAACCGAGGTCACAATTTTCATGGGCCAAAAAAAATAACAGAAGACTGGAAAAATGTCATTAGGTGGTAGAGTCAGAATTTGGTGTAAACAAAATGATGTGGATCCATCATGTCTGTTGTGTAATAATGTGGAGGATATATTTTAGAACATACTGAACTCCTTAGTACCACCTAAGCATCATTTAAGTACCACTGCCTACCTGCATACTGTTTCTGACTATCCCTATGCCTTTATGTTCACAGCGTACCCGTCGAATAATAGCTGCTTCCACCAGGGTACGATTCCCTGTCACAAATCTCAAATCATGTCATGGCTTCTTGAACATGACAAGAACAAGAACATCACTGTTCAACTAGGCCTCCACAGTCACCAGATCTCAGTGCTTTTTGGATGTGGTGAGACAGGAGATTCCCATCATAGATGTGCAGCTATGCAGCTATGTTATGCTACCATGTCAATATGGAGCAAAATCTCCGAGGAATGTTTCCAGCAACTTGTTGAATCTGTTCCAAAAAGATTTAATGCAGTTCACAAGGGAAACCTGAAGGGAGAACTAGTAAGATGTAACTAATAAAGTGGCTAGTAAGTGTAAGAATAGCAAGTTAGCTAAACTTGCTATTTAGCCCAGGGGTCCCTGGATTTTATGATTGCACTTCACTGGTGTTTATCATTAAATACTGCTAGTACAAAAACAATATCACTTGCTGTAAAATTTGAATAAAGTGAAAAATCTTTGACAAAAACACATACTTCAGTATCTTTAGGACTCACACTAACAGTATATATTCTCATATACACTTGGATTTAATTTAATTTATATAAATTTGGTTCAAACTGAAAAAATGTTGTTTGTCCCTCATCCCTACCTCTCCCAGGTAGACAATGTGTCCTATCGGGCAGATCATGCAGGCAGTCCCGCTGCCAAACATCTCTTTGACCCGCTGCTGTTTGAGAGCCGAGCGTAGCTGGCTCATGGTGAGGTAGCGCTCTGTCACTTTAAACTCACCCTGAACAAAAACAGGACAGCATTATTTCGAAAATGTCTTCATGCACTGTAACCTTTGCGATATGTCATTAGCATCTGTTGTACTGCTGTTGGTAAAAGTGTGTTTATCCTGTCATGTGTGGTGGTTAAGGCATGCAGCTACTGAGTTTAAACCAACTTCACAGTTAAATGAAATTTTACAGAAGAGATGTTTAAATAACAAAACAAAAAACATGCACATCTGGACTCCGTGTGTGTCTGTTACCCATTTCCTGGTTAGTTCTAGGATGCTCCGTCGAGTAATGCCTGGGAGAATTACGCCATCCAGAGGTGGAGTTGCAAGCTCCTCTTCTATTAGAAAAAAAAACATTAATTGATATAATAAAAAATGAAAGAAATATGAGTTTTTATGGCAACAGTTTTTCATTGTTTTTATTGATAGACTGTATACTAAAAATAACCCCGTGCCCTTTGATGTAAAACCTGGTTTTGTGACTGTTTTCAAGCCTCAACCTAATCTACAAAGAACAGTTCCACTTCCTGTTAGACCCATTGTACAAAAATGGTTGAAACTGAGCAATTTGCAAAATGGACACATTAGTAAAGAAGGTTTAAAACTAGCAACAAAGAACATAAACTCACCAGAAAAGTGTTTACTGAGGCAATAAATCAAGTGAATAGAACTGTAATTTCCTAACAGCCATCCAAAGAGCTTTAAGTTCTTTTTGTGAACAGAAAGGTCACCACTTCCTGCTTATTAGACAGAATAGGTTTAAGGCACCAGGTACCAGGTACGTCCATCATTCCTATAGAGTGCCTACATTCTTTCTAATGACCAGCAGGGGGTGACTTTTGCTGTGTAATTCTGCCAAATCAAACATAGGGAGCCCCTGAAAGTAGCGTCATCGTTATTCATACACAGTCTCTGCAACTGACCAACCTCCATCCTGATTGATCCAGTGCAGGAAAATATTCATAGTTCCTGCCTCAGTTATCTGGTGGTCCTCTCCGTACAGCCAGAGCACCTGCTGACACCCGTAACCTTCTGCTTCGTACTGGGCAAACAGGGAGCAGCCATAGTTCCTGTGGAAATCCAAAGTAAGAGCCGCGTCATTAGGATACGCCTGTAGAGAAAAGCCTTGATTGTTCTGCGTGTTATGCATAAACACACTGTAATATCTTAATTAATCTGTAAATCAAACTAAAAGTCTTATATCAGAGTGCAATGGCTGATTCTTAGGAAATTTAAGCAAGCTTCCATAGAGTATGCATCTACCCACCCTCCCATCTTGCAGTCTCCAGTTCCTCCTTTCCAGGCCCTTGTGTATTTTGGGTCAGCCCACAGGGAGATGGCATCTGCCTCACAGTTGAAATAAGAGCCAGCTTGACATAAGATCACATACAGCAAGGCACGGCCAGGCCGCTTTACGCCCAGAGAAGGCTGCCATAAACACATTAAGAAAATAAAAATGATTTTCAGTTTTGGAAAACATTCGCCCCCACAAGAACATCACCATCCCTCCTCACCTCAGTGCTGAGAAATGTTGGCCTTATGTACAGACTTGCTGAGTCTGATTGAGGAACCCAGTCCTGGTCAATCTCTACCAGTCTCCTGATACACTCCAGCAACTCTGTCTGATCAAAGGCCTGGAGGAGTGAGACAACAAAAGACAGAGGGCGATAGCAGGAATTTATTCATCGTTGTTTTTCACCAGCTCATTTGTTCATTTATTCCCACATTACGCCCCTTTGTTTCTCTCTACGTCCATCTTACAGGCAGACAAGCTCTCTTGGCAGAGTTAGCCATGCGGCTCATGTTGAGCATCGGTCGGAAGAGACGCAGTTGGCTGTCATCTCCGCGGTATACCTTGAAGCCTTCAAACAGCTATTGAGAATAAAAAGAACATAGAAAATACGGAATTTCTTTTTAACCTTTATTTCAATTTTAACCACACATTCAAACTGTAAACTGAAATAATGCCAACAGCTTTATCCTGTTCATACATACATTGCAGTACAGATTTATTGTTTATTCCATTAAAGTTCAGAATTGTACAAATTTTGTCTTTTGTCCAAATCAAAATTTATGTTCAAAAACAGCCTGCTATAAGGTATATAAGAATTTGAAATGTGAATCATGCAAAGCTACTCTGACCGAGCTCGTAAATGAAAATATGGAGGGGTTCAGTGCACCTGAATGCCATAATGTAGTGAGGAACAGGCTGGGTGGAGGGAAAGGTTTGTGAACGGCCTGATGAACGGGGCTTGCCAGCCCTCAGTGACGCTCCACTCGACAGTCAGCATGTGGTCAGTGAAGACAGTCCCGAAGTCGACCACATGTGGCTTGGTTTTTAGGGCAGGGGACAGCTGAACAACCAGGTCAACTGCCTGGTTCAAAACACAGAGCAGAACAGTATTTTTTTTTTAAAAAAAAAAGAGATGCATGACTCTGAATCCAGGCTGTGTTAACATCTACATTTGCGATCACATTTCACCAACAGATCAACTCATCAGGGAAAAGCACTCCTGGCCAAGTCTCATGAGCACACTTTCCGATCATAAGCATATTTTCTGCATGCTGTGGCTTTCTTTGCAGCCCTCGCCTTCCCTCAGAGACAAATGCAGCACATTAAATCATCTTATATAAAAATTAAAGTACTTCTTGGGTCTTGAATCGTTGGTGACACAAAACAACAAGATGATGCAGTATCCAGCACACAGCTGCGCGTCCACTCTGCAGCAAGCAGTCTTGCACTATTTTAGTTTTGAGGATGACCTTTGTGACCCTGGTGCTCCTACCTAAATGCTGGCTCTCATTTGGCTATTAAAGCATTTTCAGTGGCTTTGAAGCATTTATGTGACGGCACTGGAACGCTGGTGCCGTCATCGGTGCACCCCATCTGGAATAGCTGATTTTGGTAACAGACATTTACTGTCTCGGAGACCCACTGTGTTCCTAAACAGGCCAGATATTCTGGCTGACATCCTTTATTCCTTTTAATGGCCTATATTTTGTTTAATTGAATTACCTGCTCAAACAGTTAACCAATAACTTTAGATGCCTGCAGAACTGAAGTTAAGGTTTCCCCATCCATGTTTGGCCACCAGGGTTTGTTGTAACACAAATATTGATACAAGGTAATTCGAAAGCTGGACATATGCCACAGTTGACCTCTAGTGACACGGGTTTATAACTAAATTAGTAGGACTGGAATACACAAATGAGAGCGGCATTCAAAAGCAAAGTGATATTTATCCCCCTAGAAGCTGTCTATCTCAACTAGACCACCCAGAGGTCAAAGGTCAAAAAAGAACAGCATCAAATTAACACTGACGCCTTGAACATGAGTCATCCAATCTATGAGTCCATGATGTCACCAAGCTACGTCTGTGGTGCTGCAGTGACAGCAGGTTGAGAGAGATGTGAAAGATTTATCAAGAGCTATGTGAAAAAAAGGAACAGTTGTGAGTGATGTCCTTTCCTGCTGTTCAGCAAGATGGAATAATGTGATCCTTCTTTTGAAGAGACACTTCCCGCTGGCCAGCAGTCAGTTGTGTGTTAGAATTGGCCAGGATTAGATTGGCACTTTATCCACTCCCTAGTGGTGCAGACGTTTGCTTGCACCATAATCCCAGATTACAGTTCCGGTGGCTAGCGGTGAGTGAACACGGTACAAGCACTGTGTGGAACTGATTAGAGCAGTGCAGTTATTCTGTGGCTGCTTTTCAATCATTCTGGAAGGTACATAAATACACAAATGTGATGCACAACTTCTCTGCAGACAAACCAAAGTATCAGCTCCTACGTGGAACACCTTCACATAACAACACAGGAACGCAGTGGTAGTTTCAGAATGGTGACAGCGTGCGCCGTCCTCAGAATGAGCCATAATCCTTCTTCGCTGCTACTTGCATCCAGCCAGTGTTCGGCTGGGATTAAATGGCTATAAATATGAATGTAGATGAGTGTCTACAGTGTGCAAGAAGAAGAAAAAAGAAGGAAGCACAGAGCGTCTGGCCTGGGTACTCCCGCTACAAGGCAAATTGAGTCCCTTTATGTGAGGTGACTTTCAAATATCTGGCCCGTCAGAAAATAAGAGCGGTTTCAGGATTAGGCATAAAGAACCGATGGAGACGCTCCACCCAAGCATGGCTCATGTACCAAACCTGTTACAGGACAAACTGCAAGACATAACTCCAACGTTACATTCCTTTCAATGGAAGTGAAAGTTGGCAGACATCCCCAAGCCCGTGCCAGTGTGCGTCTGCACATGTCCACCCTAATCTCTACCTGAGCCTGCTATCTACTGCTCAGGTGGTCAGGGTCAGAAAACAAGCAAAGCTCCAGCTACTTAGCGTGAGCTGGGAAAGTGGATTCTGCTGAGCAGGCTGCACTTGTGAAAGAGGAGGACAAGAACCAGAGTGCACCGCATATCCTCCCTCCCTCCTCTTTCTCCCGCCTCTAAAAATGGCAGTATCATGGACAAAACAAAAGGCTTACTCGGGCTGACAGCAAATGGACTTCTTTGAGTGCTGGGACTTGTTGAGATTAGTTTTTCAAGTGTTTGTTGTCACAATATGAACGCCGGTTAATGACTGACTCTCAAGGCCTTTCGGTGCCACCCTTGGCAAGATGAAAACAAGCGGCGGTATCGGAGTATCTACTCTGCAGAGCAACAGGGGAGATTTTTAGGTGTGGAGAAGACCAGGAATCACCAAGATGCTACACCTGAAGCTGCTACTGAGGGTAGGTGTCTTTAAGACATTGATGGAATTCAGACATATGAATTTGAATTATTACCTTGAAGCTTTGAGCACTGTCTTCAGCCATTGGGGTGGTGGCTCGGTCGCAGATGCTTCCCTGCAAACAGTGACAACAATCTAAACAATTTGAAGATGGCTATAAAAATCAACAGCATACAAATGTGTCTGGATTGTACAAAGATTTTACAGAGGGGAATATAACCTGGGAAAGCAGGGGGAGAAATAAACCCCAATTTCACATTACTAAGTAAAGTGTTATTTTGATATATAATACACTGCACTCTTATTCTACTGAAAAACATCCGTACTGACTGTGTCAGTTTGTGTTATACTGTATATTACGCCATATCTCTTTAAAATAATTAAGTTTTAACTCAGTGTGAAATACTTATAGTGTCACTGCAACTCTTTGTGTCTGTCACACTTATTCTGGTTAAGAGGTGGGATGACAGGAAATAATTGATGAGACAGGCTTTAAGTGTGCTTAATATCAGATTAAGGAACAAAAATGGTCACTGATATTTAACAATACTTTAATAGTGATACGTTACCTTCAGAGAGGAGACGTCAGACCTTAGGTCGCTGTGATGACAGTGAAGCCTGCCCTTGGACCTCCAAGTTGTACTTGCTAAACCGCTTACTCTTAATCTGTCGAACTGAAACCATTACTGAGTTGTACTGGCAGCAAAAATCAAATGAACCCACCTTGTGCTTTAGCGGTTGGTACAGGTAGGAAATAAATCTCTTTCAGTATTTCTATCCTCTTTAATTTGACCTGTTCTATTTTATTGTATAGGTAAGGGAAATAAGGTTATAAGGACTGTGTCTGAGTGTGGAGGGAAGAAGGCTTGTGGGACACAATTAAAGGCATGAATAGAAAGTAGTGTTAGCCTGCTACACTGAGTGCTGTGTCCACTTGAAGCCACAGGGTGGGGGTGCTGACTCACTTTTTAGAGTCAGAAACACCCACCGACGTTTTAACTCCTTCTGCCTCGAGCTTCCAACTACCTGTGCGCGTGCTTAGCTTGAGCATCTGGACAGTTGGCCAAACATTTTGTTGCGGATTCATACGAGATTTAAAAGGTAACGAATATCTGCATATGTATGAATATTGAACAACGATATTTCAAAAATAATAGTGATCAGAGGTTTGCATGTGCATGACTGACTTTAAATGTTCCTGTAGCACAGTTTATTTATTTTCGTAGATATGCGTACAATGAGTAGCTCATTCTATAGATTCAGTGTAATTAAATGACGCCACTTTTGAACT
>VUQR01010681.1:21454-33074 GCA_015108515.1 Hemichromis elongatus | reverse complement strand
GCCTTTTTTTTTAGTCACTGCTGCTGGTTAACTGGTGAGTCCAATTGAGAACTATTTTTCAGACAGAAACTATGTAACATTTTCAGGTTTCCGCTTCCAGACAACTTAATTTAAATTCAAGACTTTAGATTATTAATTAAAAGCAATAACTACTAGCTGTAGTTGTGAAGTGACTTGCCTTTTGTGAATCTGTAATGTCACACACTCTGTGCTGTGCCTGCAGCAAAACGTATCATGTGCTTTCTTTGCTACACAACTAAATATACTCTGTGTTTGGTGTGTGTCCTCCAGGGCCTTCAGTTACCTCTGAAAAAGGGAAGGAGAATATGGCTGAAATCAGTCTCATCTGTGAAGAGAATCTGCTCGACACCATCTTCCACGCTTGTGATACCCAGCGCAGAGGTACTGTGCTCACACAGTAATCAGGCAGCCAGGCACTAGCCATTAGCTCAATGCAGAAACCTAACAATGGATTTTAAGTCCCTGCTTAGCGTAGTGTAACAGTGTCTCGTTTTATAGAGACTGCAGAAGTCATTTTTCAGCTTAAATCATTTGCATAGTATCAGTCCTCGCTGCATCTTCCTCTCTTCTGCCTGCCTTTTCTCACAGCTGCTCTCACATCTCAGAATGTGAAAATGTTCCTTCTCCTTTTTTACAGACGCTTCTGTGTTTTCTGACATTTTAATGCTTTTCTGCTGTGACTCATGGTGCTGCATGGATATTATATTAATAGAAAGAGAGAGGTGGTTTTGCTTTTTGCCTGTTTCCTAGGTTTGTCGAACCATTTCTAAACAGTTGGACAAACCTTAATAAAAGAGAGATCTTTTTTTTCTAAACACCAAATGTGATTAAATCCAAGGTTGCAGTCTGGTCTTGTGTTTGGGCTACTCAGGTGATATTCAGAAAAACGGTGCACAGACATTTTTTCTGATTACTGCGTGAAGGGTGTTGAGTAAAGTCAGCACAGAGAAATGTGTGAAACCAACTACCAAAAAGTTAACTGTGGCTCAGTCACTATGGTTACTGCTTTTGCTGCCTACACCTATAACCACAATCTGTCACAATGTATCTGGGGGTGTTTAACTGTGCAAAGGAGGAAAATCTGAACTTGAAATGAACAAGAATATAAAAAGAGTGTCTTCAGCTTTATGATCAGATAACGTTCTCGTATGTCTTAAACATCAAAGTGTGTGCTTCTAACAGGTCTTTCCCCCCCCCTATTATTTTTCTAGGGAAAGTGTATGTGTCCCATATTGTGGACTATCTGCGTCACACCACCAGTCGCAGCTCAGAAGACAGTGGGTTGGAGGAACTTTGCAACATGCTGGACCCAGAACACAAAGATGTGTCAATTGATCTGGACACATACCATGCTGTCATGAGGGAGTGGATCGATGACTGCCGCAACAATGGGTACTAGAAAATATTGCAGAAATATGTATGCAGAAAGGTTTTTAGCTTTAAAAAAAAATTATAAAAAAGCTAAGGATTTGTTAGGTCTGCAATTTTATTGATAGACAAATCAGACATTCTGTGATTTACAGTATGAATGTGAACGTCCTGGAGCCTCCTGAAGGGAGCAGGCTTCACATCTACGTGATTGCTTAATATTTCCTAAAAGAAATCACAAATTTACATTTAGGGCATTCTTTTAGGAAGTTAGGATTTTATAAGATGAGCCTCATCTAACAACTAAATATCCACTCACAAGTGGATTTCAGAAAAAAAAAGAAAAAAGTTTGTTTTAGGTGAAACTGTGGGAAATAAACATTAAAAAAAGTTTAATTTTATGGGAAAGTAACACTCAAGCAGATTTGTTAATATTTGCTGTTATTGATACATTAATTTATCTTGTGTGACTATAACATTTCTACCAACCTCTGAGAGATGATGCGTCTTAGTCTGACGAGTGGGCTAGTTAAAGTGACACTGCATAAAGTGAGAGTAACTGCTGCATGATGTAGCTTTCTAACAGTGCATCTTGTTACTGAGTAGAAAGTTAGGATGTCTTCATCATCATCATGTGAGAGTGAGGGCCGCTTATATGCAACATATATATATCTAACTGGTTGTCTGCTTAAAATAAACAAGCATTAAATATTGACTATGTGCCAACCAGAAGCTCTCTCTAACGTGCTGTCAGTATGTTTGGCAAAGATAATAAAAATACCATATCTTAAATGTTTTTGGGGTTTTTTATTTAACATGTTGTCTTCTCTGGTGTATTTCAGGGAAAGGTCGTCAGAAGATGACATCACCCAGGAATCAGTAAAAGTCAGAGACAGCCTATGTGGTGAATGTCCATATAATCACATGCATGATCGTTTTTTATACTCTTTATGTTGTGTGTATGGGTCCAGTGTTGATGACACCAGGAGCTTGATTGATGTAATATACTTTGGACTGTGATTTTCTTTCCCAGCCAGGAGGTCAATGCTGTTTAATATGACCTCAGGAAGCTTGGAGGCCTTTGGAGGGGAGGCATCCAGAGTTGAATTGTAAGTGCTTTGTGCAATACAGCATTTGTTTATAATGTGACCTGTTACTGCCTATATTTGTCTGTGACCACCCACGCATGCCCTTGATCTATAAAGCTAAGATACGTTATGCCTGCATGTGTGTGTTTTCTTCCCCAGTGAAACATCAGAGCTGGTGTACTGTGTGGCTGACCTCCAGATGAACAATCAAAAGCTGCAGGAGGAGGTAAAAAAGCTGAAGCAGGTGGTGGAGAGCATGGAGGAGAGTAACCAGAAGCTTGTGGAGGAAAACGAGGAGCTACACAATCAAGCCAAAATGTAAGACGCTTTCACATACGTGTTTCAAGTTGGTATTTACAGGTTTGTGCAAGAATATTTACAGAAGTACAAAACGTTGTGCAATGAGCATTTAAAGTGGCATTAGCTGAAGTGGCAGTGTGCAGAGTCCTGTAATTGTTGTGAGTGTGTAGTGGTGTGTGCGGAATGTCAGTAAACATGTAAACACACAGAACACAGAAACGTTATCGCAGGAGTCACAGTAGTAATGTCCATTTGTACTCGTCGTTCTCGACAGTAACCAGCAGCTGGCACAGAAGGAGAAGATGTTGAAGGAGGAGGTGGAAGAGATGAAGGCCACTCTGAGCTGTACGGAGGAAGGCAGAGCCCGTGCCTCCGCACACAGCAAACATGTGGTGAGTCAAAAGTGTTGAAATAGAACCGTCTTATTTTTTTCTTTTTCCGTTGCCTTGCAGCACTTCTCAGTCAGTTATGGTACTTTTATAAAACTCGTGAGTTTTTTCTTTCATTTTTTAAACTGAACGCCGTTTCTTGTTTGAGACCTTTTTAAACATCCTGTTTGAAATCAGTTTCTCTTCAGCAGACAGGGGGTGTTGGTTAATATTTGAATTAGGTCTTTTCTGATTGGATGATGAGATTTATTTGCTACATGCAGGTTGTACTGATAATGTTTTTTATACAGTATTTGCAATAACTTGCGAGGGCCTGTAAGATATTCTATTAACTAAAGTTGGTGAAAAATGTGTATAAAAGTAATTTGTAGTTCAGGGAAAACACTCAGAATATATATTAGAGCCAAACATAATAATATTGATTTGTTTTTAATTCAGGAGAGAGAAAACCAGAGTCTCATCGCTAAGATCGCTTCTCTTCAGGAAGAGGTGACACCAAATCAGTGACCTTACTGCACGCACACCAGTAGCACTCAGCAGTCCTAGCCCTCTTGCTTAGTATAACGGTACCAGTTTGTCCATGAAAGGATGTGTCCAGCTGCTCTAACTCCCCTCTGATGGTTCCTCAGAACTTTAAGGTCACTATGGAGACAGATGAGCTTCAGAGGAGAATAACGGAGCTGTGCGACATTAACGCTGACCTTCAGGTACCTTTTACTGTATAATTTTTTTTTACTTTTGTATTTTGAATTGTTATTAAATCTCTTCTCTCCATGTGCTTCACTCACATATGCCCCCCCAGTTCTGTATTTGAGGATATCTGCAGCTCTCTCTGCCGTGTTTGACTTGCTGTTCTTTCTTTATATTATGTAACTGCTCTTTCCTTGTCCTCAGATGCAGATTCACTCTTTTGACGCAGTCATTAGTGAAAAGGATGCAGTGATAGTAGAGGTCAGTATCTAATCTTGTGAATTTTTTTATTTTACCGTTGCTGATGATCTTTAGAACATTGCATAATAATATACAATTAGTGTTTGTTTTTTTGTCTTTTTCCTAAAATCTCCCACATTTTGTGTCACTTGTGTCCTTATACAGAAGAGCAGACAGACAGATGAGCTGAAGGCAGCAGTGGAGGAATACTCCTCCATTACAGAGGTTCGTGTCCTCATCCTATCAGCTCTTGAGTTTCTACCTGTAAGAGCACGCTTTAGTTGACCATAGATTCTTTTACCTGATTTAACGTTTTCCTATTTCTGAACAATTTGCTTGATTTTTATTCTTGTTATATATAAACAGAAATATGTCACTAAAGGCAAAAAGCATTTAGTGACATATTTCTGTCCTCTGTACACGCTAACAGTTTGGTGTGTTGGGTTCAGGTGTGGGAATGAAATCACCTGCTCTCTATCCAAACACGCGTCTTATGACCGGCACGTTTATTCTAGTGTAGACAGGGTAGGCTACACGGATGACCTACAACTATCCAATGGGTTGGAATGACTCACGATTGTGTTATCTGTTGTTGACTCCAGCTGCTGAGGGTGGACAAGAACAAGTTGGAGAGGCAGATGCAGATGATTCTCCCAGACTTGGCTGGGTGAGTAAACCACAAATAACCTGAACGTAGAAATTTGAGTCTAAATGTTTAGACTGAGGATTGAAGGACAACTAACACTAAATAGATTGAAAAGTTTTAATTTTGTGTGCACATATATTGGTTGTCACCTTTTCTATTAAGTGTCTTTTTCTAAACGTGAACATTAATTCCCTTTCTCCTGTCTTTGCAGGGCTAGTCTTTCTTTGTCAGTAGCTTATCGTTTGAACCAGAGCAGCTCAGGATCCTTACAAACAGAACTGGCTCTGGCACAGTCACCACTGGAGGTCAGCACTCCCATGCTCTCTCACTTTCTCATCGTTCTTTTATGCCTTGTATTACTCCACTTCTACCTGCTGCTTCACTAGTGCACCCATCTAGTGTTGTTTACTCTTATTTCATTGCACAATGTTTTCAGTATCTGGTCTTTTGCTTCTGATGGTGAATGAATTGCTCTTTGATGATTTGTCTTTTCCAGAGTGTCTCACATAATCGGTACACTTTGCAAAGCAACACAAACCAGTGTCCTAACAGCCATTCACAGGCCGCATACTTAACAGAGGCCACCTTCTCTGCAATAACAATTTTTAACAGTGTCTTTGACTTATTGATATCAATCTGTTGCCCCTGTCTACAGGCTCCCCATGGAGTTGACTATTTGTCCGCTACAAGCTTTGCGTCCCCACTGGATGAGACTCTGGACAGGGAGGTGCTGCTGATGCTGCAGGGACCCAGCCCTGAACACATGGCACTGGAGTTCAAAAACCTCATAAATAAACTGGTAAATCAGTCTCTCTTATGTTGTATAACATTCAGCGTCTGCACCTATTTGAAATTTCCCTTCTAAATGAAACACCTGCTCACGCGTACAGACATATGAACATTTTCTTGAGTGCTTCAAAGTTGCTTAGCGCTATGAGATTCTGTCTTTAAGTATTCCTCTTTATGCTATATGCTTCATTTTTGTCTCTCAGAAAAGGGACTTCAGAGAAGAAGCGGACTCTGTTTTAACTACAGTTAGAGTTTTGTTAGATGACCACACACAGACAGAAGGCGACGCCAGTCTTCAGGTGAGGTGCACCTTCACGTTCACATTTTGAACTTTACAGCCAGCATCAGCGTAGCTATAATGCTATCAGTGTTGACCACAGAATAAGTGTCTGTGCACACTTCTGGGTCTGAGTAATTTGAGTATGCAGATGGCTATGCTTTTTTAAAAATGAGTCATAAAATTATATAAAATATTCTTCCACTTCCTCCACCTGTTGCACTCTTTCTCTCCATCTATTACAGCCTATCTGCTCTTTCTATCCTTCCCACCCACCATTTCTGGTCTCGAGAGCTCTCACTTATGTAACTCTCCAACAGGCCCCATCCAAGCAGTGCTGTTTAGTCAGTGTGTTTTACTGTGAGCGCAACCCACTTCCCCCTCCTCCTCCACTCTTTCTGTATCTCTCTCGCTCTTGCTCTCTCTCTCTGTTTCTCTTCCCCCCTCCTCCTGCATTGTTGCCTTTCTACATTCATTAGCCACGTTCTGCCATACAGCAGTAAACATGCCAAATGAGACAGAAATCATTAGTGTACCTGAGCTGTGCCAGTGTGTGTTTTGCTGGTTCTTCAGTGTGCTGGCTGTCACGGACAGAGTTTGTGTCAGTTAGGCGTCACAACTTTTGGAGGCGCAAAAGACACCCAGCTATTAAATCTGCGGCCTTTAACCCGAGCGAGAGGCTCACCCGTCAGCCTCATCTTCCCACAGACAGTGCAGGCCGAGCTGGACGCACGTAGGGCAGACTGGGTCCTCAGCCTGGACCAGCTGGCCCAGTACACCGACTCATTGGAGAAAGAGCTGATCAAAATGGCCGGAAACATGAGGAGGTCCCGCACTGAGATCCTCCACCTTTCTGTCAGGTGAGTAGATCTTTGCTGTATGCGCTGCCTGTTCATTTGTAGCTGTGAAAATAAGTGGGCAGTCAGAACGGAGTGATCCGTTAAACGCTAACGCGAGTTCTCGTTTTGAGAGTCTGGTATGAGAGAGGAGGTGGATGAAAGAGTAATGCCAGGAAAAATCGATGTAAGAGAGCAGAATTCCAGCGGATCTCGTGGCGGCTAATCAAAGACGACTTGCTTTTAAGGTAGGGAAACATTTGTTTGAGGCGGAGTTGTTTTGAGTAGGCGTGATCTCATTGGTTGGATTAAACACTTATAGGCAGAGCTAAAAAAAAAAAAAAAAAAATCCTGCTAGTCAGTAATATTGGCTCCACTGACGAAGATGAGGACAAGCTCGTTAAGCATGCAGCGTAATCATTTAAATGAAGTCTAGACATAATGACTTACCAAGGTTAGCTGATTAGACTAGCTGACCTTTCAAGTCCATACACGATCTGTTTAGGCTTGTTAGGATGCTTACAAGACTAAAGGTTGTATTTGCTTCATGGTGCTCATGGTCACATGTCAATTTTAGCTAAGTCGACTTTTGTGCCAGCTTAGCTGCGTTTCCTAAAACCTTGACTGGTCTAGATAAATGAGCACACACACAGTGGTCTGTCAGAATGCTGCAGGTGTCACTGAGGGGAGGGGGGGCGCTCTGCTTGTCCCGGCTCTGTTTCAGTTGGGCAGTCAGTTGTTGTAGTGAATGGAGGAAAGACCCGTTAATCATCCTGACCTCAGTGACCATAGAGGGCCCGCCTCACTAAGTTTGGGTCTGGGCCATTCCTGGATTTTATTCTGACTCTGTGGATGGATTTGTCTTGCATTCTACGCGTGTCTGTTGATGTGTGTTCATAGAAACGGCCGTCCCCTTTGGATATATAACAGGGTTTGGTCTGGTGCACCACAGGACCAGAGGGAGAGAGCTGGTCAGACTGTCCACCTGGGATTTAGAAGTTCAGCAGTCAGGGTGATCTTGTTTGGGGGGGGGAAGAAACTGAAGAGGGCTCACTGTAGGTTTAGTTCTGGAGTATTTGAAAATCTAGACTGTTACAGACTGAAGGAAGCATTACTGGGCCAGTCGGAGAACTGGCGCTGGTCACCCTGGGCAACAGAATGGGACACTGCATGGGCCTGCGGATGGGGTACAGTATGTCCGCTGTACTTTCTACTAGGACCTGTGTGCTTGGGTTTGGAGAAGTCTTCAGACAGTTTACATGTGGCTACCCCATCTTTCCTTGTTAAACTAATAACACTTGAGCTGTTAATAACGTGGCACCGTGTAATTGCATACAGGGTGCAGGAGCAGGAGAACCAGAAGCGGCAGCTGTGTGAGGAGCTTGAGCAGCTAAAGACCCCTCAGGATAGCAGAGAGGCCTCATGCCAGACACCTGCACTAGAAGAGGAGGTCAGAAAACAGGGAATGGGGCTCATTATGCTTTGTTTTATGCCATAAACAGCTCCTTGCTTCCACCATTCCTAGAAGAAATCTTAATCTTATAGTCCGTGAGCATAATTTTTTTAGCTTATTCAAAGAGTAAAACTTAAGTGTGATTTGCACCATGTGACAGATCACTTTATACTTTTTAAATGGTCTCACATTAAAGTCAGCTGGGGTTAGAAAACAATCAGATGTTATTAATATATATGCATGTTCTTTGTACATTATAATCAGTAACCACAATGTGTGCATCACTGGAGAGACAGCTCGCGCTGTATTCAGACAGATGGAGTAGAGATGGTAGAAGAGAGCTCACTGCGAGCTGGCGACTGAAGTGGACATGTGCACCCCCGCACATAAATACACATGCACACAGAATCAGATGCAAGCACACACCTACACTCTGCTCATAACACGCTGACGCATACTTGAACATTTCCATTCCAACACCATTGTTTTACTCTAAAAAGGAATATGTGAGGTGCCGATGTACCTCACACATATGTATATATGTTTATAAAGCAACCATATACATGCATACAGTAACCAGGCTGTCTATAACAAATAAGCTATAAGTTTGAGATATTTTACAGGATAGCCCTGAATTAACCTGCCAGCAGTGCCGTGTTTAAGCTGTGATAGTTCTCATCATACCTAAGTGGGTAGTTTGTTTGAGCAGAAGCAGCAATAGCTGTACAGAAACTTTGCATTAAAAATTTTTTTTTTTTTTTATAACTATGCTATCATCAGTCCTCCAGGTGATGTTTTTCAAGAAATGCATCTGCAAATTTCACCTTTGCATTTTCCTTTTTTATTTTTAGGTTGGAGATGACTTGGACTGGGACGAGGAATTTGCCATTCAAGATTTCCTTAAGAATGAGCTAGCAGAGAGAAATTGCCAAGTACATGACGGGCAAAGAGAAGATAGGCTCGAGGAAACGGGAGATAAAATAACAGACAGAGGCGAAGAGGAGGACACAGAGGAGAGGTGGACAGTGGTGGATGGCAGCGGGGACGGAGACGTGAGGGACGCATCAACTCCGCTGTCTGTTGTCACAGTGGAGGCCCGGTCTGGGCAGGGCACAGTGGGAGAAGGGCGAGGTGAGTGAGGGCAATAATTAGGAATAACGACAACTGCTCACGCTTTATAGACTCATGGGTTGTAAAATACTGTCCGCCTTCAGCGTAGCTGTTGATTTTGAGTGGGCTTTAAACACGAACAAATGTTCTTGGTTATCTCAAGGAAAGTTGAGACCTTTGAGGAGTTTTCCTTGAGCCTTTAATATCCAATGCTCAGCATAACTGGCCCAGAGCTAACTGGAACCTCTTAAAGCCAAGCCAAATAGAGCTAAATATAGTTGAGTATTTTTCTAGCCTTGCTGTGACCCATGTGCTCTCCCTCTTCCTAGCTCTTAATGCAGGAGAATCGACTGTTTAAAAATGAAATATGAGCCAGCGTCGTGCAGCACCAGTGTGATCTGATACATCCTTTAAATGCTTGGCAAGAAAGTATTGAAGCAGTTGTTTGAATCTGAAAGTTTCCAAACTAAAAGTGTAACTAATGATTTGTGTTATTTACTGTTGTGTGTCCCTCCAAGCAAAAGTTGTTGTAGGCAGCAAATTTTATCTACAGAGACGGTGTTAAACCAGATTATTGATTTGAGAACGTTTACAAACGCTCCCAGTTTTTTTTCAGTGACCTTGAATTCACACACAGCTCCAGTGATGAATCGGCCTACGCTGTACATGATAAAGTCTTAACAGATTACCATTGTCTTTGAGTGTTGATTTATTTGTGCGTGTGTGAGATAAAGTGGATTATGTCGACGTAATCCATGGGAGTCACAGGGCATTCAGCTACCTTTTAGAAGCAGTACAGTACTCACTCACTGTCTTACTGTAAGGATGCAGAGTGTCTGAGGCCATTCTAAGCAGACCCCTGCCTTCTATGGTTGTTGTGGCCCTGGGCTTCTAAAGGTTCAACGAGGGAATGTGTGTGTGCGCGTATGTCAACACAGCATGAGAAAATCCTCTCTTCCTTAAAATCCTTCTATGGCCAGGTGTGTGACTGGTCTGAGGCCGTGAAGTGAGCACAGTAATCCCCATTCCTCTGTCTGCATGAGCGGTTGGCAGGCCGAGAAACAGAAAACAAGTTTGCGATCGTGGTCATTAATGCCACCTTAGCCATGGATGGTATTTTAACCCCTTTGCTCCTCCCTCAGCTCAGTTCTTTACATAATAGACTGTCTGACCTTTTATGGTGACAGTGCAGTTGGTTTGTGAATTAACCCCAGGATGGATTTGACAAGGCTCTGGGTTCTCAGTGATCAGCCTCTTTGTTTTGTCGTTTTTCTCAGCCTCCTGTTTTCGCCTCTCATTTCTTCCTGTTTCAGTTTTTTTCCCCTCATCTTTCCTCTGTTACAGATTCTGCAGCCTGTAGTGAGTCAGAGCCAGAGGTGAACTGTCAACCTTTGCAGGTACATTACTTTGAAATGAAATGAGATGCTCCCTGCATTTGAATTTGAAAGTCATTTTTAAAATTTTGTTCTTAATGTTTGATCAAAAGATTCACTTGAAATGACACAACTTTGACTTTACACTGGAGGCAGTTTAACAATCTGAAGCCAGATACGACTACTTCTTGGTGGGACGTTGCAGAATAAAACCTTTTTTTTAATTTAATTTTTTTTTTTTTTTAATCAAGATTCTCAAATGCATTTTTAACTAAAATCCACATGGCCAAATTCACATTCGATGGCACGTGTGATAATCGGGTACATAAGTATGTTCTATACCAAGGGTGGGTGACTCCAGGCCTCGAGGGCCGGCGTCCTGCAGGTTTGATTCAACACACCTGAATCAAATGATTAGTTCATCACCAGGCCTCTGGAGAACTTCAAGACATGTTGAGGAGGTCATTTAGCCATTTAAATCAGCTGCGTTGGATCAAGGACACATCTAAAACCTGCAGGTCACCGGCCCTCGAGGCCTGGAGTTGCCCACCCCTGTCCTATATCATTAGATGTGGGTGTTTAAAAAGGATCTCGAAGCATTGCCATTGAGTTTGGGATCACCTTAACCGACTAGCTAAAACGATGTGACCGTTGCTAACACTTTCAGATGACAGAGAAGTATTGTGACATGTCTGAATACCTGCTCTGATTTTGCTGTGAAGAATACGTGTCCATAGATGGCTTTCTATAACGAGAGTAAACTAAAAAGAGATTATTATTTCTCTCTAAACCACCAATCTGAAGAATGCGGATTGTGAAATCACTTTACTCCTTTGGCTCTCTTCCTCTCTGACTCCCCACTCCACTCTCAACTATTACTGATGTCGATCTCTTGAGCAAGACACTGAATCATCGGCAACTCTGCCAACAGTAAATGAGATTTAAGCGGCACCGTTCCATTAAGCTGATTTGATTCTTATTGTACCTTCCACGGTTCGTTTAAGTTGTTAACCTTTCATTTGGCTGTAGTTGAAAATAAC
>VUQR01010681.1:0-20389 GCA_015108515.1 Hemichromis elongatus | reverse complement strand
CTTCTTGTGTTTTTTTTTTTTGTTTTTTTCTTTTTTTTTCTCTTTTTTTTTTGTGAATATTTATTAATATTTCTGTGCATGCGCTTTTTTTTTTTCCTTTCCAGGAAGACGCAGTGGTACCACCGAGCTCCCACTCACAAGCTGTGAGCATTACACAGCCAGAGGCGGATGCTCTCCCCGATCTGCCCCCCTCAGAGAACAACAGTAAGACCACCTCCTCCATCCGTCTCTGTAATACACTTTAAGTGTTGATCACTTGCTATTTTCTGTTTCACTTTCCTCTCCCCCTACTGCCAGCTAGACTCCAGTTCAACTGTTTGCATTTACACCTTAACCAGAATGAGTCATTTCCTGAATGGCTTGGTATGCTGTTTGTTTAGACGAGAGAAGGCTTTACTAAATCGTTCAAGATGATCACTGCTAAGTAGTCGCACCACTTTTGTTTTTGATGACCTTATGTTCTGACTACTTTCATAGAACTTCTGGTAAGAAAACCATGCATTACTGTTTCTTGTTATCTTTATCCTGTCCTATGAACACAAAGATTTTATTTACTGGATAAGTATGTTGCAAAATATTCTAGGTCATATGTTTGACATATGACCTAGAGAGAGGATATGTTGTACTAATGTGTTAATATGTATGTATTATAATTAATGCTCATGTACTATGAACTACACCCAGTTTGCACTTAATTAAGATGTTTTGGTATCAAAATATTACAAAACAGAAAAACTCTGCAACGCCTAATGGTGGAATGTCCTATTACTTTCACATTATTTCATGCTGATGGTTTATTTACAGACTAACTTTTGCTCTTGTATCAGCAGGTGCAGAGGTTTGTGAGAATGGACAGTCTGACTCCTGCGGTCCAGCTGAAACTTTGAAAAACCCACCTGATCAGGACCGAACTATCACTCCTGTTAACACCCCTCCCACAGCAGCTGATATGGTTTCTCCCAAAAGCACCTCACCTGGATCAGACGAGACCATTACCCAGACTGAGAGGTGACTGATGAACGTTTTACTTTGCAACCAAAAAAAACAATCTCTTGGGTTGCCGTCATTGACTTTTTTTTTGTCACTACCGCTAGGGGGAGCCAAATTATAGAATTTTGAAGTTGTTTGCAGGAAAGACATCACATCACAGTTCACAAGACTTGATAGAGCTGCAAAACAAAGATGCTTTCTGTTTATTTGAGTGAGAGAGTGAGAGTCGTCCGTGTGCAAATAGGAATTTTCAAAATACAGAATATTATAATGAAAGGGATGAAAAGAACTAGAGGGTTGCTTATCACCGATGATCAGCTAGTGATGTGGTATGTTTGAATATGTTGTGAATCTCCACCACGTCTAAAATCTAGTGATAAAGTTGATATGAAATAGAGATGAACATTTCCTGATCAGCCTTTTCCTTCAGAGCTACTTAAAAAGAACCATTGTCCACTGATTACATGATGACCTGATGTCTGAACTGGTAAACCTCACCTGGGGAACGGAAAACACAAGCCCCTTAAGTACACGCTATAATTTTGTCACTCAGTCTCACGTGGTTATTCTTGCATAGCAGCATAAACGGCCTCTTTTGAATTGGAACATGATAAGAATTATCAATAGTCACAGTAGTCATAACTGAAGCCATCTTTCATGAAGTTCGAACATTTCCCTGCGACTTGGGCAACATTTGCTAGTCAAATGGCCGTTTTCATTGCTGTGGGAGGAGTGCAAAGGCTAATTGGTATCTCTGTGTCCATGCTTTGCATAGGCACAGTCCACCTCCGCAGAGATGAAGCCTGTTCCTCATCGCTATTGCTGCCTCTCACTGTGACAGTTGGCTTATTAGATAGCTAGAAAGTGGATCAGGCGTATCAATAAAGAATCCAAAAATGGACAGTACCTAAAAGCTGATCTCTGATCTTTCATCTGTGGTCAGCAGCCAGCCAACCAGTGTGGACCACGAAGGACAAGAGAAGGGAGCCAAGGTGGACTTCACTGCTGGAGAAATGAGCTATATTAAGGTTAGTAGCAGAAGAGAAGTGCTTTAATGCATAAATGCGAACAATTTCCTCTGATCTTTTCAGCACCCACTCATGAATACTTCCCCTTCCTCTTTTTGACCCACTTTTTCTGTTTGCAATTTTGTGTGTGTTCAGTCAGTGAAGGTGTATTATAAAAGGAGGTGGAGTTCGACAGGCCAGGCAGGGCCTGGGTTTTCCTTAGAAAAGGGAATTCTTGTCCTTGCCCAAGGAGCACAGGAGAGAGAGAGATCAGGGCGGGGATTCTAATACTAAGGGAAAGCTCAAAGTATGTGGTCAGACTCTTCAAGCCAGTTACATAAGGAGTAATGGGCTGGACTGTCAGCTTCCCTCAGCTCTGTTAACATAGGAGGCAAGTGTGTTATACCTCATACTCCAAATCTGTGTTAAAGTTCGTTAATGTTGATTAGTGAACTGTAAACGGAAGTTTTGTATTAATTGAAAAAAATAAGTATCGGATCTGAGAGCTCTAAAATGGAGCCTTTTAATTTTTAAACAAGAATTTAACACAAATATGATTAACCACAATCTGAATGTGTGTGTTCTTTAGCATTTTTGCTCAACAAATTACTTACAGTTACTTGTCTGCTATTTATTAGTTATTTTTATCTATTAATTAATTGATTGATCTTGACTGGCTTCTGTGTGCAGATGAATGGGGTTTAACACTACATTGCTCCTTTTTTGCAAGTTACATCCTTTTGTTTGGAGATTTAGAATCATCCTCACATGTCTGAGCAGTTTCTTAGTTTGATGTTGTTTCACCGCGGCTAGTTTATGTCCTGCTCTCTGCCTGATCTGTCAGTTTGTTTTGTTTAGTCTCTTGCTGGTGACCTAATGGCGTGCTGCACTACTGAGAGATAATGTGACAGGAGTTAGGAAACACAGGCACCGATGCTGTGCTTGTTTAGCATTTCAACAAATGATCGTTTGTGTTTTTATGGCGAGATCAGTGTTTATAATTAAGAACTGAGGCCTTTTTATCTTTTAAAGTGGAGTATTCTATTTGAACCCAATTATTCAAATATATTCAAACTGTAATTTTACTTGTAAATGAAGCCATGTTCATAGGACTTTGTACATATTGACAACAAGAAAATAGATAAAGTCAACCATGGTATTTATTCCAGTAGAAGCACTTTATATTTCATTTCAAAATTAATATGACAAAAACAAACAAATAAAAACCACTTATTTTCTTTAATAATCATTGTTTATTTTGTAGGACTTTTTGACTTTACAATGTCAAACTGTTCATTCTTTGAATATCGCAGTTTAATAACTGCAAATAGATACTCAGTCGCAGCATGTTTGGAAATTGTTAAATGTAAGTAAATTTAAAAACTTGTTTCGTACTAGGTTTACAGGAAATTGTGCATCGATCACAGTGTAGACAACGTTAGCGCCCTATACCACAGAAGCAACAGTTGCCAGCATCATCAAGGGTGCAGATTTTGCTTGCGGACTGCCCAGGTTTCACCCCTTGGCCCGTGTTGCTACACTGAGCAGGGGCTCCCGTCTCGCAACCGAAAGGTTTTGTGGATGATGAGAAGGGTGTGCTGCAGTTTATGCATCAGAAACTGTTGGATACGCTATATTTTAAGACATAGTTTTTGATATTTGCAGACAGCTGCAAGATGATGAGCACAGGAGATCCTGGAAGGTCCAGTTGTTCTTAAATGCAGCGTTGGAAAATGTTGCACCACAAGAAGATCGTTTAGTTAGATTAATGTGTTAACAATAATGTTGTGCGTGGTCCTGTAGTGGTTTTTCACCTCACAGCGTGAGAGTGATTTTAAATTAAACCCCTGTTTTGAGTGTGAAGGATTGTTTCACTCTGTGTTAGCCCTGTGATAGACTGTCCAGGGCGTACCCTTCCTGTCACTCAGTGGCAGTGTAGATGATGCACGACAGACCCGAACACATTTCAAAGCTTTCCAGCACTTTTATTCACCAACTGGAGCTTTTCAGCCGCCAGCCGCACACATCAACAACAACAACGTCAGGACCCAGTTCATTCTTCTTTTTAGCAGGGGAGGTGTGATTAGCTGTTACAGCTCAGGTGTATCAGCCTCCCCCGCGGCTGCGCCATGAACCACGGCCTGCCACAGGCAGCTTTCCACCTTTGCTTTGGGTGTAAAATAGTGTTGCGAGCCCAAATAAATGGAGATGGTTGCATGCGGAAGGGATTCTAATGTAAAATCTTTGCGGTGAAAACATGCAGATCATCTAGAATGTGGACCACGTCCAGTGCTGTTGGTCAACAGGATGTCGGTGAAAACTGTGCTACAGCTGGCCAAAGACAAAGGAAGAAGGGAGGAGTAAGGCCTCCTTGGAGGAAGCCAGAGTAAAAAAGACAGGAACATGGTGGTGAGAGTAGGGTCACCGAGGAGGATGCTGCGCTGGGATAGAATGAGATTGAGGCAGATTATTCACCCTGGCGACCCCTAAAGCAGCAGGCAAATAAAGAAGCAGCTGCGCCAAAACTGATATTATCTACACCCATTACACAATATCCTACTGCTTTGGTCTGAGCTCTCACCTTGCTACATTGTATGAGTGTATTCATACGACTGTGTGCACACAGTCCGCCTCCACTACTTAGCACTGTGCCAGTGTTAACTGTGCACCCTTCTCGGCAACACACACTCATAAAACAGCAGAGCTCTCCATGCAGCTCACATTATATAAGGAATCAGCCCCGTCTTTCTGTTCCACACTCTGTACAGCTTAGATAGCATTTCACTGCCATGGGACAGGTACGCTACATGTACACGAACATTTACGTGCATGCAGCTTTTGACAATTTCTTGGGACAGAAAATGTGCCTCAAGGCCACCTTGTGTTTTTTCTCATCCTTTTCTTTGTCGCTTTTAATTCGGTCCCTCTCAGAGCCTAAGCCAGGACCAGTCGGCCAGCAGATCACCAGCTGAGGACAGGTGAGTGGTTCAGCTTAGAGAAAAGTTCATCAGTTCATTAAATACCATAAATAGAGATGTAAAAGTGTAGTTTGCTATAATATTGTGTAAGTAAAAGTATATATTTAAAGCACAAGCCTGCTACCGGTGCTGGTGGAAGAGGAGGAGACTGGGCAGGACGGTGCAGCCGAGGCTCCAAAAGCAGAGCCCAGCACGGCAGGTAGGAAGAACAATTTACAGATATGCGTGCTGGAACAAGGAATAAACAACAACCAAAAATGGCTACGCTTTGTTCCTGCGTCTGTGTGCAACTTTATCCACCCACACAACAACTCTTCTTTCTAGGGACAGCCCAGCTCATCAGCAGCAGGCCAACCGACGTGTCTGGCAGCAGTTCTCCTCAGTCGGGGTCATCTGTCACACACAATAGCCAATCAGGGAGCGGCATGGCCAGTACAGTCTCTGACCCAAGCCATTCAGAGGTTAGTGAAGACAAAAACAACTTGCTCCTCTGTGCCAATAAAGGAGAGAACTAGTAAGACCTGCACGCTGACTTTGCTCTAAACTGAGTAATTCCACTTATAAATAGTACTTTTAGTATTTTTTTTTTTAAAGTAATCTGAACTTTAGAGAGGAGCATTTTTCTTTTTTAAGGCTTTAGAGAAGGGAAGCAAATATCTTCAGTTTTTAGCTCTCCCGCTACCTGTGGTCTGATTCTATAAAAACAGAAAAGCAGAAAAGAAAATGCATAAAATAAAACATCTGAAAGTACTCGGACCAAGCTGTAAGATGGCACCATTAAGGTGACGTTTGACTGCACCATGAAGAGAAATGCTGCCTTTCCTGCTGAGTGAGTGTTTGTGTGTGTGTGTGTGTGCGTGCGTGCATGTGTAATCATGTGAACACTTGTCTGTGACCACGAGTGAGGGAGGAAGAGAATTTGATTTTTATCTCTGCTCAGGATCGGATTATTAAAAATCTAGAGCCAAGTGCACAGCCAGCTGTGTTGACTCTTCAGCTCCAATTTATTATGTAAAAGTAGTGAAATACATGAGAAACACCGGTGGTGAAGAGGGAAGGATGGAAGGATCAGACTCTGAAGCAAAGCAGGACGAGAAGGAAATAGTGAGTGGAATGTTTGTACCGATCTTGCAGGAGCTGACTCGCACAATGGAGGCCGTTAAGGAGCACAAGGTTCCCGAGGACCAAAGCGTAGGCGGCATGGCCACGGACATGGAAAGTATGTTTAATGTTTTTAATTGTACAAAAATGCGTTTTTAATATTTATAGAGTCTCTTTAATTGTGGTGTTAAAGTATTACCCGTACACTTTTTTGCTTCCCTCTAGCTGAGATGCTAGTCATCCCTGACACTTTCAAAGATAAGAACAAGTAAGACAACTAATTATGATTCCAGCATAATCTGTAAATCATTCATATGTACACTGAGGTTTTCTGATCTCCTTGTCTTTCTGTCTGTAGTCTGTCACCTAGTGACAAGGAGATTGAGGTATGTATACCACTGGATCCTGCACATGTTTGCCTTATAACCTTGTAAGTAAATGTTGTGTCAAGTCCATACAAGTCATATAGAACACTAGTAAGTTTTACTCTCTAGTACTTTATTGGTTACTTTATAACAATTTCTTTTTCAGCAAGTCTATTAATTCTCTTGAAATATGAGAGGTGTGTGTGTATCCAAACAGCATGTCAAAATAACATAAAGTGCCTCTCTTCTGTTGTCAGGCAGAGTTCCAGCGTCTGGCACTGGGGTTTAAGTGTGACATGTTCACGTTGGAGAAGAGGCTCAGGCTAGAGGAGAGGTCACGTGACCTAGCTGAGGAGAACGTCCGCAAAGAAGTGTCCAGCTGTCAGGGCTTACTGCAGGTGTGTGTGTGTGTGTCTGTGTGTGTGCAGCTGTTGAGCTCTTTTTTTTTTTTTTTTCCTTTTGTTATTAAAGTACCACAAGAAGGTCGGCTATAATAACTCTGTAAATGAAGTAGAGGGTTGTTGTACAAGCATAGTGTAATTGAAGTTGCAAAAATTTAGCAATATATTGTGTTAATATATTGTGTAATTATTGGCTTCACCAAGTAAAAGGGCTGACAGCTACAAATGTCACGACAGCCTCGTAGTGCGGTGGAGTGAAAGTTATTTTGTACAATTGTTTTAATATATGTAAAAATGTATAAATAAATAAATAAACTGAGGAGTATGTATGATATTTTCTCGCTGGTTTTTCAGCTCTCTCTTTTCACTTTTTTTTTCTGCTTAGGCTCTTATTCCTCTATGTGACGATGACAACCAATCAATGGAGATCATCCAGAGGCTCCAGAAAAACCTGGATATTCTCATCCAGTCCATGACTAGAGTGTCCAGTCGCTCTGAGATGCTAGGAGCGATTCATCAGGTAAGTAGAGAATTTAAACATGTTTTCTGCATGACAAGGGAACAAACTTTGATTGTCATTATTCGATAATTTGCTTTGTTTGGGATTTGCAGGAGAGTCGTATTGGAAAGGCTGTGGAGATAATGATTCAGCATGTGGAGAACCTCAGGAGGTTGTACACCAAAGAGCACGCTGAGCTGCTAGAACTGCGGGAGACGCTCATGCAGAACGAGAGGTCGTTTGGATCACAAACAGAAAAAGGTTGAACCCAGAGACATACAAAGTCTGACTGGATGTAACGCACAATAGGTTTTAAACTCCCACAAACTCATAATTACTTTTTATATACCAAGTTAAATACCAGATATGCACTGGGCCTTATAATGAAGGCTTTTGTAGCTGTGCTCACATGACTCACTAGAATAGAGACTATGGAATCAGGTCGGTGTCAAATGTGATACATGTGATATTTTGCAAACGCACACAATGGGTAACAAAATGTGTTCCTCTTTCAGATGACTTCCGTGAAAGAAAGAAACAGTCATCGCAGTACTACAAGGTGGATTACACATGATTTCATCATGATCGTTTTTTTTTTCTTTCGAATTTTATCTTGGCTGTTTTTTTTTAATCCTGTAAATTACAATTTTTATCGCCATAGCCTTCAACCCGGCGGAGCAGCGTCCCTCGTACTGGCGCAGGCAACATGCATTTTGACATGGTGAGTATCAGTTGTAAGACTCTGCACACTGGAAATATGTCACATTATGTTTTACATTTTAAAGTTCGGAATGGATATTTCAGCTTGAAACGCATTAATTCTTAAGTAATCATTGAAACTAAGCGCTTTGGAGGAAGTAGAATGCAACTAGCTCGCTCATTGGATGACAGCCTCTAGCATCCTACAAAGGCTGGCATTTTGTAGTTTTTTTCCCCCTCTTTTACTCAATACATTTAAAAAATAAATAAAATAAGTCCAAATGTGTATGTGAAGCAGTCTTCTCTTAGGTGTGCTTCTTTTATAAAATGATATGATGTATAATAGTGTAGAGTGAAAACTGAGTGTGCATTTTCACACTGTAGTTGGACAAACTGCACAGTCGTCCTCGACATGTGAAACATAGAAAAAGTTAAAAGAACTCAGACACAGGGCGAGCATTAATACAGAAAATGTATTCAGATAAAATATGATTGTGGTGAAGTTTTATTTAAGAGTATGGTTTTCATGATGGCTTGTTTTGCTCCCCCCCCAAACACAGTCCAAAACACAAGATGGCGTAGAGGTTGAATCGGAACGACTGACCAGACGGTCCCCATGGTGGGTATTTGTGTGTGTGTGTTAAATTATCTTCAAGTTAAGTTAAAATTCAGAGTCTGTATATAAAGGCAGTGTGTTTGAACCAAAAAAAAGGGAAGGAGACTAAAAGGAGAGTCACTTCAATAAAGTAAGATATGTGGGTTGTGGTTGGCCACAATGCCACCAAGGCTTGTTGTATCATGACTTGAGGGTTGTTGTTGTTGTTGTTTTTGTCATGGCCCTATGTGATAACGTTGGTTTACAGGAATGTGGCAGGGAAGAGCGCAGCACGTCCTCCACTAAAACGTTTTAGTAGCTCTGTGCCCTGGGTTGACACTGAAGAGCCCTCGATTCTGATGAAGGGGTAAGACGTGTGAGGAGGATACTGCGCTGGCTGCATCACCAAAGTATTTTAAGCGCAGACCCCTGATGCATAAAGATGGCAGCTCTCAGGTGTAACACTGGTCACTGTATACTTTTATACAGAAACAACTTATAGATTGTCAACAGCACATGTGATTGAGAACATGACGAGAGAATTTTGTTACAGGGAGTGAGTGCTGACTGACTTTGTGGTTATTAAAAAGAAAATAGTGAGTTAGCAGAAACAAAGGCCAAAGCACAAACAGCAGCCATCTTTCATGCATCTGGTCCGTTCACATTTGCTTGGGAAAGTATTTGTCTGAAGCCTATCCTTTCTATATGTAACACATATTTGCTGTGGACATTTGTGACATGTCTTTTTTTTAACATATGGGGCACCATATGCTTTCACATGTTTGGAAAACAACTGTAAAATTACCCTTAAGCCAAAATTGAGGCTAAAGGTGATGGAAGTCGAGCGCTTGGTGATCTCCAAATATCTGAAAGTTGTGAAATTTCTTTGTGCTATATTTGAGATATACTCTGCATTGCTGGGAATGAACCGATTAATGCAACAAAAAAAATTCAAACACGACTTCATGTCTGCAGGAGGTGAATATAATTCAATGACTGCTTCAGTGGTGTCTGTCTCCGCTTGCTTTTGACAGCTTCATATGCATGACTTTTGCATGTGTGCACGTGCACACAAAATTGTGGTTTTGTAGCAATGGTCATATGTCATTGTGCAGCTGAAAAGTGTGTGTTTGAATGCCTGACCCATGCATGCCCACAGGACGGCCTGCAACAACACAGACTGCCAGTCGGAGGACGAGCAGGAGGAGACGGTGGAGGAGAGGAGGTCCAGTCTCAGTGAGCTGGGCAGCAAACTCACCTCACTCATTCTGCCCCTAAAGACGTTAGTCCAACTAAATGCCGACAACTACCCTACGGTAGCACTGCTGTCTGCCAACAAACCAAGAGACTGACACATGGTGAAAGAGTTGATCATTTAGCTGTACTGAGGTTCCAGCAATTGTAACCTGAACGTCTCGTGACATCAGTTTATAAGTGGGATGTTAATGTTTTTTTTATTTTAGAATAGAATAACTGCTTCATTCCCATTCAGAACATTCACCAGTTAGTGCAAAACATAACGAAATTTTGGTATCTCTATACAGCGGTCCCTCGTTAGTCACGGGAGTTCTGTTCCAAAAATAACCTGTAATAGGCGAAATCCACAAAGTAGTCAGCTTTAATTTTTTTTTTAACAATTATTATAAATGTTTTAAGGCTCGCTACACACTTTATACACCTTTCTCAGACAGGCATCAACTTTTTCACACTTTTCTCTCTTGTTTAAATGCTGTGAAAGTTCCAACCTTTCTAGAAAAGTAAGTCCAGTATTATAGAATAAAACCAAAGATCAAAAGCTGATAAAAATATGTTTTCCTATCAATAATAATGATGGATTTTAGAACTAACAGATTTAATTTTAACGATCAAACTACGACGTCGGACACGTAAGAAATTATTAATAGTGACTCACGAGTATTTCACATTTTCTCTGACTGCGCCTCTTCGTCCTGTTGTCTCCTCACTTTCGAACATACAGAGCACTTCAGAGTCAAACTGCTAGCGATCAAAGATCAGAACGCAATGCGTTGTAAAAAAAAAAAACAAACATGCAAAATTGCATTTAAAAAAAATCCGTGAAACTGCAAGGCTGCGAAAGGTGAATCGCATTATAGCGAGGGACCACTGTACACCAAAAATCTCCAATTTTGAGCTTGTCATTAATAGTCATGTAATATTTTGGCTTTAATAATGATATAAATTTTAAGACACCATCCCCATTTATACTCTCTGGTCAACACTGCCCTGCTGCTCTGTAAAAGGAGCAGCAGGGCAGGGTCAAAGTATCATTAATACCAGAAATGTGTTTTATCTTTAACATCTGATGTTCACATCCTTTTTCTTTTAAAACTTTGGGGATGTTGTGGAAGCTCTTAAGTGATGAAACTCTTTCATGATGTAGATCTGTGCTGGACTAGCTTCTATGCCCCAGGGGGCTCAGAGGCTTTTGTTCAAACTTAATCATTTCCTTCAGCTGGAGACTTTGTGTGTTGTTTTTGTTTGGATTCTTTTTAATGCATGCTTCTTTGTTTTGTTTTGTTTTTAAATGTGTCATGTTATGACTTGTTTCTGCATTTTTGCATCAACGTGATAACCAGTTCATGTTTTCCAGGCTTGCTTTTGTCATCTACTAACATGCTTGGCCATTTTTTTCAGTTTTATGTACAAATCTTGGACTGCTGCTTTGTTTTCTTGAGGTGACAGATCTTGCAAATATGTGTTGTTCTGAGCTATCCTTTCCTCTTTTCCTCCCTCTACATCTCTCAGGAATCAGGATGAGCTCTTTGTAATGCTGTAAGTGTGTTGGGAGAAAAGTGGGAAATGATTGTGGATTCTGACTTTGTCCGAGGGGGGAAAACACACTTAATGCATGCCAAAGGCCTGTATTTATCTGGAAGGAGTGCCAATCAAAGGCCACTTGTAACCTTGGACTGACTCTCAATGACGCCAAAGTAAATTGAAGCAGCACTCTTGTCGACAGATTTCAGGCCAAAACAAGCTGAAATCCAGCTCAGTGCCGACTGCTATTAACAGCTGCTGACATCTTTCTATGCTAACAGTGATGTGTATGTTGTGCTTCGACGCAGTTATAAGATGGGTGGTTAAATGCACGTAACTGCATTTAAATTCTAATTTTAGACAAGTCGCAGCTAATTTACTGCCTGCTGTACATTACTTAAGTTACCACAAATGACCAACAACAGATTTTACTGTGTTCATGACACCATCCTGACATGAGCTAACTACATAACGAGTATTTCTGGTAACTTAACTCTTTCACTTTCTCTTTTTAACCTTTTTTTTTCCCCCTCAGTACCCGTGTCTTATACAGTTCATCGTGTCATAACGTTATTTCTCTTCCTTTAGGCCCGGCCCTTCATCCAGCCCTACATCTACAGAACCAGGAGTGGCCCAGTCTCTATCCCATAGTTTAACCAGTTCCCGGGCAGCAGCCACAGCAGCAGTAGCCAGAGGTGGCAGGGGGCTTTGGCTTTGGCTAGCCATGGTGGTGCTCCTAGCAGGTAGGCTCCTTTGTTACCATTACTGGTTTGACCCTAGGAGAAGCATTTCATTGACTATATGTAAAGGACAGACCATGATATCCTCCACTGTCTGTCATGCCCCCACCTCGAAGCCGCGACATTGATGTTTTGGCAACTGTTAAGTTGCATAATAATGATAAAGTTATTTTGGCAAATAAAATCCATTTTTGAGGGCCTAAAGCATGCTTGGAAATTCATGAAACTTTACATTATTGACTTGTTGATAATTGGTGTAAATGCAAAAGCTGATTTTTGATACCATGTGTTTTAAATCTTTACTTAATGCAATTTATCTGCAAAATACTAAGCTGAGCAATAAAACAGCTGTAAGATTTAAGTAAAACATCAACAATTCAGAAGTTTGTTTTTTTTTAATTAAACAAAGAATTCTTATTTTTATCATTGATTATTTGCATAGGTCTCCTGGCACTGCTAGCCAGCCTGGTGATGCAGCCAGCGGTAGACGCAGCCCCTGTAGGGACCGGGGACTCCTGGATGACCATCCAGCAGCTGCTGTGGCCCTACACAGGGCTCCGGTACAATGGACAGCCCCCTGTCTAGTCGAAGTCCTGAGGGTGGATGGTGGTATTACCCGTCAGCTCTCCATTTATATGTAATTGCACTGGGATGGGGATGATGATGATGAGGGGGGGGTGGGGGGAGATGGGTGCACCACTCCAAAGCAGAGGCTGTTGGGATGTTTACTGTGCCTGCAAATTCCTATAAGACTTCCTTCGACAGCACAGGCCCGGCCTCGGGAATAGTCAACCCTATGGAGGAGTTTATGCATCACATTATGTTTGCTAACTTAGATTGTCTGTGTGTGTGTACGCATGTGTGATAGTGCTGATCAGCCGTTCAGTGAGCTGCTCCACTTGTGGCTTTTTAAACACATTTAATGTACTTAAGGATACAGGAGACTACCAGCATTTTTAATGGAATTTTACCTCATTGGTTGCTGAGGACATTTTATAACTTTTGACTCTTTAAACACTGGTAATAAAACGTTTAAGTGTTTATGAAATCTATATTTATGAGTTTGAGTGGAAAATGTGATCATGAGTTTTGTTAACTTATATTTCTGCATTATTACAGTTTCAACACCAAAGTTGTTTTGTTTTTGGGTTTTTTTTGTAATTTCCATCTTCAAGTTTTTGCTGTGGTTGCCACAACTTCATACACTTTTGTATGTTCCAAAGGAGATGCGTGGATCTTTGCACAAATAAAGTAGCCAATTCTACAATAGAAGATGTGTGTTACGTGCATCCTAGTGTACATTTCAAATTCGTCTCTCTCTCTCTCTCGTTGTATTTAGTGGTGCATGTTTCAGTTTATTTCACCGGGGTTATGAATATATCAGGGGTCTTGTGGCGCAGAGCAGGCTCTGCACTGTGTCGACAAACAAATGATGGGATTTTCTGGTCCAAGCTACGTCATCGGGACTCATGTGGTCCTGAAGCAAGTGGATGAAGGTGGAGTGAAACTCGCTGCCAGGACAGTGATCTGGGGAAAACGCTTCACTTGTTTCTGTCATCTCCAGCTTTCGACTCCGCTGAGCTCCCAAAAGGTACAGACTCCATGAGTCCTCAGGCACAGGGGAGGGATCGTGGCGCTCACACACCTGGCAAAGAGAGTTTTCCAAGTTGATGTAACATTAAAGCATATTAAATGTTAGCCAATTTCACCTCTGCTCTGTCTGCTAACCTATGGTCGGTAACCTTTTGGTGAGAATCAGGTAGTCACAAGTTAATATCACTTTTGCTTCTTGGTTTCATATTCTATAAAAAGCCAACTGTTATAACCTTTAACAGCTTGGTAAGGTTAGTAAATAGACTGATGCTTTTCTACTCTCCTGGAGTACTCAAAGCACTCTACACAACACGCTGCATTCACCTATACACAGGAGCACTGTTATCTGTACTTGCAGTGCTTTCTGTCATTCGTACTCCGATGGCTGTATCGGAGAGCGAGGCAGGGATTGAACCACTAACCTTCCAATCAGCAGCTGACCTACTCTACCTCCTGAGCCACAGCCACCATGTTGATGTTGAGAGAACATGTGTGATGGTCTACGTTAAGCTAGAGCTGCAGTAGAGAGAATATTAATTGGAGACTGCAGCCAAACCAAAATTGTTGCGACTGCGTGCAGTCTCCTTACCTTTGAAAGACTGGGACCAGGCCTGGGACCACGTGGCCATTTTCAAACACACTTTGCTACTTCAAAATGGTAATTAAACTGAGTCAGACTATTAGTTTTAAATTGGATGGGTGAATTGACAATTACGTCAGATCTGCAATAATACCACAGTTACCTGTGATAGGTCTCAGATCTACTGCTGTCTGCATCAGACATGTAATGCCTGGGGCAGACTTACTACCAGTGAACTGCACAGAACAGTGCAAACTTGTGGCTCCAAAATGAGCGATGTAATGTACAAGCAAAGTAATAGAGTGTAAGCTCAGCTTTTACACAGGTTTGTAAATGTTTCTTTCTTTAAACCGAGAGCAATTCAGATACAGGAGAATGGGCTGAAGAAGTCAGGTTCCAAGGCGTCTGTGTTAATGTGCTGTTACTGTGTGAAATTGAATTGGTGTTATGCAACAGGGCTGCTGTCACACATCCTGCAGTTAGAAACCGAGGGCATCGCTCAACAAATGTTACGAACACTATTAGTGACGCAGCTGCTTTGGCGTGCCGATAAGAGAATTAAAAGGTAAACTCTAACCTGACCTTCATTCACTTTGGTCGATGATTGTGTAAAATGTGTTCACGTATTTATCAACTCTCAAACTAAAAGTCTGCTGTTGGTCTTAGTAAATGGAAGAAGATGCCTCCTCCCCTCTATGGAGTTTTAGAGATATGGTGATGAGATACAGACAACGTGCAGTAAAGTGGCACAGCTGGCCAAATAACACTTAGTGGACAGGATTTAATCCTGGTAAGTTAAAATGTTTGAATTGCATTCGCCAGTTTCTCAAGAAGAGAGGATAATACTGAAACTATTGCACATATTGTAACACTCGGACATTAAACTAACACAGTCCCAAAACAGCCGCATTTTGACAGAGATGTTATGTGAATGCAACTATTAAGGAAGTAAAATGTCCTGTCTTTGCACACTGCTGAGAAAACATTTCTGAAGAGATGTTTTAAATCTCTAAACCTCTGAACACTGAAACCTGCTCTGCCCACTATAATAAAAAATGAAAGGTTGCCAATACGAGACATGTCCTCGTATGCATCTTTTGTCCAACATCTCCTCCTGCCTCCCTCTGATGCTTCTTTAAGTTCAGCTGAGTTAAATGCACAGCAGGAATACAGGGTACACTTAGAGTGAGGACTGAGTAAAGAACGACAGGACGGAGCCAGAGTTTTGTCTCGCTCTCAGCTTCGAGCCATTCGGGTGTGTTTAATTGTGCAACCGTTCTGGTAACGATTGCACCTCCCGTTCTAAATAAACACTCCTATCAGAAACTATTGGTTGAAAAAACTCACGTTTTTCAGTGTTAATTTTAGCACAATTTATGCTAAATTTTCTGCCACAAACTTTAGTAATTCACGTTTTCTTGGTTCACTACTTGATCAGGTAGACGAGTTGTGCTCGTTGGCACAGACTGACTCCAGTTGATTACAACATGTTCGCATTTATAAACTGGATGGCGATTAATCGCAAACTTTGGCCAATCTCTTTGAGAGGGATTTCAGTCGAATCAGACAGAGACGGGTTGCCTCCCACCAGGCAACATACTGAATCTCCTTGCAACCAGAAGCGGTCCCCACAACTTCTTGCAATCAGTCCCAGAAAGCAAAAACAATTTCAGCACAATCAGTCACCAGCCACTGTTTCTCTCCTGCTCGCACAGAGGTAGCCATTCTGTTTTTACTCTAGTCTGACTGTCTCTAGTCTGATCATGAAGATAATGGAGTAAAATACTACATTACATAAAGTGTATCCTTGTGTGAGAGAGTACCTGCATGACCAGATTCTCAGCTCCACATTTAGCGTTCCACTTGCTCCACGAGAATGCACAGGCAGAGGAAAAGAGGGCCATCTGTTCATAGGCAGCGTGCTCTGTGAGCGGGTCCTGAAGAGGACACAAACCACACACATCATTTCATAATTCTTAGTACGGCAAAAATACGCAATAATTAAGTCTCTGTTTACAACTACACATCAAGACCCCTTCAGGCAGTCCTGTGTAAATGCAGAAAAACGTGTTTATCTTATGATTTCATGGGACACTTACATGCACTGTGTAATACAAGCTTTGGTTCAAAACTTTTAACTTAATGCTATTACGAGGTGAAAATCTCACCAAACAAGTCACACGCCAACTGACATTTCCGTCTGTAGTCATTTATATTTGGTGACATAAAAAAAGGACTTATTTACTTCTTCAGTCAGATGAATGAAAAGATGCACGAGTCTGAGCTGCTTAAATAGTGGGCACCATGTGAAATATAAGCTAAACCTTGTTTTTCAATCTGCTGATTTAATTCATTGACTTCATAAAATGCACTTTAATCTTTAAAGGATTCTTATTAAGCTTCTGATATTAGCATCTCGGTTTTGTGTTGCGGACCTTGGCGGTGCTGCTGACGTATTTGTGCGTGTATTCATTCACAAAGATGTTGACCCCTGCGTTGAGCATGGCCCTCTGCAGGTCCGAGTCACTCATCCACTTTCCTATGAGGTGAGAGAGCCCTCGCACTTGCTCTGAGTGCAGCATACATTTATTATCCTGTTAGTGACACAGACACACAAATTGTAACAGTTAAGCTACATCTCCTGTTTATTTCCTTTGTCTTGCCAGAGCCCTTGTCGTCTTACCTGAATAGTGATGCTGATGTTCATGAACGCCCCGTTGACAGTGTAGACAGCAGAGTCCTGGCCCAGGGGCCGGAGCTCCCAGCTCTGAAAGGGAAGGTTGGCGTAGATTTTCTGCATCAGCGCAAAAGCTTGAAAGGAGTCCATCTTGAAAGAGATTTTGGCCTCAGACGTGTCATAGGAGACGTCGGTGATACCGTCCAACCTCCACTGCTTACCTTGGGGAGTAGATAGTTTCAATATCTTTGACTTGGTGGGGTCTGTATTTTGGAGTGTGATATACCTGCAGCATCCCAGCGAGCCACTTGTGGAGCTTCCAAGAAGACAATAGAGTCGGGCAGTGTCACAGACACCCCGATGAGGCCATCCAAACTGGACTTCTCAGCCTGATAACAGAATACCTGCATCCCTGTCCTCAATACCTACAAACAACAACAACAGACGTGCACTGAGAGAACAGGTGAGGCTGATCTCATGCTAGCAGGAAGACCGTTATTGCTTCACCTGTCTAAATTTCCAGCCATTGGTGTATTGAGTTTGCGGTGGGAGGTGAAATGCATCATAGTAGAATATCCCACCCAGAGGTGTGTACTGCATCAAGTCTACCACCTGGGCAACAGGGTTGATCACTGTATGCTCCTCTGGGGGACCGATCAGATTCCTGACTGCTGAACAGACAGAAAGAACTGTCATTCGAGCTTTTACAAGAACTGCTGTGAGAAAAAACCCAAACATTCTGTCTAAACTAAGCTAAGTTTACAACAATCAGAAGACGTAGTTGACATAGAGTTAGTTGTAACATATTGTCATATGTATTTTAAAACAGGATGAGATTATGTGTATACTTTTTATTTTAAGGCCATCTTACCAGCAAGTGTCTCCATCTGTGTTTGGATGTAGCCTACTTGGCCCTCTTCAGGCTCTGAACTCTTGCTCCTTGACCACAGACTGGCTGCACTGTGTGAGATATGCACTCTATAGGGAGGAAAAGAACCCATTAAAATGAAGGAACCCACAACAGAAGCTCAGTCTTTCATCCTACCTCCCTCTCGCCTAACCTTTCGGTAGACTGCGTCGCATCATCCATTCTCTGCTGCTGCTGTGTGTCACGACCTTCCTCCAGTTCGCTGGTTATTTTTGTCTGCTCGGGTTGGTCTATTTTTTCGAAACCCTCCTCAGCCACTGCAAAAGACCTGAACAGATGCACAAGGAAGAAGACAGAGCACAGCTGGTTATTAGCAGACTGACTACTCCTTGAGCAATTGTAGTAACAATAGTAGCACAAGTAAGAAGAAACAGCATTAGACCTGTTCCTGGGTGTGTGTGTTCTCAGATGAGTCATCCTGGCTAATGAAGATAGGTGGTCATAGCGTGTGTGGAGGATCCGCACGGCGATGTCACTCGCAGCCAGCTGCTTGGGAAGCTCAAAGCTGATGCCTGCCTCATTGAAGCTGAAATGCTTAAACCTGGATGGACAAGATAGAAACACAAAGAGGAATAAAACATCAGCCCGTGTAACTACAAGCGAGTACCTAAACACTGTGACATACGTCACAGCTACAAATGATTGACTTTCTTTGAAGCTGGAATAAAGGTTCATTTCTAGCACCATTTTTTTTTTTTTTTTGGCTATGCAGCATCAGAAGGAAAGTGTGGAAGTCAGGGACATTTGGCAGGCCAGGGTGGTGGTCCCCCTTTTCAAGAAGGGTCTCAGGAGTTTGTGGACAATTAGCCCATTGCTGCTGGATAAGGTGACGTATTTCTAGCATGTCCTACCAGAAGGAGAACCTGGGGTGTCTCTAGTATCTCTCTGCTGGCTTGGAAATGCCTCAGTGTCCCCCCAGATGAACCAGAGGAGTTGGCAAGGGTCTGACTGTGTCTGTTTAGACTGATGCCCCTGCAGCCCAAATCTATTTAAGCACCAGGCGGACGGTTGGTCTGTCTGTCTAATCGCTCTGTCTGGCTTCCTTCCCACTCACTTAAACCAACTTTCTTCTGATTAGCTGCAAAAGAGAAGTTTGAGCTTTTGTGCTCACTCTAAGAGCTGAAGAGTCTGAACTTTGGCTCGAAGGGCGTCCTTACACATACACTGATTTCACCATGTGAAACTTTAATATGAGCGTCCACCGCTGTAACAGTGTCCAACAGTGTAACAGAATGAAATGAATGACAGCTTTATAAACAAACCTTGGAATCTTATTGAGGTTAGCCCAGAGACACAGTGTAACGTTGTCATCTTTGATTACAGTCTGCATGGTGCCTGTCTCAGTGCTGACGTTTTCACTGGCACTCTGAAACCACAGACACACAGGGTTTCGGACTTCTTCCAATACTGTTACTATAAATCAAACTGCATCAGGTGTCTTGTACCTTAAGGATCTCTTCAGTGGCGAGGTGGTGTTTTGAGTGGATTAGCTCCTGCAAATTTATGAGAGCCTCCTGGTACTTCTGGCCCTCTTGAGGATCTGTAACATCTTTGAGGAGATCTTCCAATTCATCTACAAGCTGTAAGAACAGCTCAGATTTGTTATGTTAGAACACACAGCAGATAATGCCTTGATGTGACTGTTACTGTGATTTGGTGCTCTATAAATAAAATTGAAGTTGTATAACTCATTTGCAAGACTCATCTTTAGTTACCCCTGATTTTAATAGCTTAAAGAGCTCTTTTTGTGCTGTGCTTAATTTAAACTGCCCATCCTGATTATTATCACTTAATTATTGCAAGTTAACATATAAATTGTTGTTTTTTTTCTGTTAATAGGAAAATAAAATAACCTTACATTGTGTGTCATTGATCAACAAACACATACAGACCTGCAGAGCAAGATTACATTGCTTGAGCACAAGTGTGATGTTGACCTCGGGGTCATCTCTCCATAAGCTCATGTATGTATTTATCTCTTTTTGTACTGCTGGGTCTGGTGCACTGTCGCAAAGCATGTATCGCACCCACTGCACACAAAGCATACACTGTGCGTTATCAGCTGCCAGAAGTCCATTAGGGGTTATATCAAAGGGAAAAAGAAAAGGTCCATATCCACTAGACAGACACACACCTTGGCTATCTCCACAGCTTCGGTTTTCCATTTGGTTACTGCAGTATGATTTTCCTCCAGTAGATGGTGCAGTTCCTTTAGCTCAGCCTCTCTGCACTCTAGTTCCTGTCAGAGAAAGATATCCATGCACACGCAGTAGTCTCAAGTGCTCTTCTGTGTAGCTATATGTTTTCTTTTATGCTTTGTTTAGGGTTAATATTACACTTGGATCTTACCTTTAGTTCGAGTCTTTCGATTTCCTGCTGTTTTCTCTCTCTTTCCACTCTCTCCTGTTCTTCTATTTCTGTCCTGATCCGGGCTTCCTCTACAATGTATATGTTACAG
>VUQR01010680.1:24416-43001 GCA_015108515.1 Hemichromis elongatus | reverse complement strand
TGAGGATTAATGCGTCTGGGACTGCTCGCATTACACACACGTGCATGGGGGACATCTGACCGGTAGTGGGTGAGCATGTGCGTGCGCTGTGTTTGTTGGCTAAAGCGATCCAGCGGAGGCTTTAGTTTGATACGTAAGATGACAGGCATTGAGAAAAATGTTAGATGTGTGATGAAAGAACGATGGCGTGGCCCTAAGCCTCCTGTCAGGTCTAACCTTTGGCGGGGCTTTGAACTGCTTTGTTGAAGCTGGTCACTGTGTTTGTCCAGGGTCCCTGCGGAATTGGGATGGGGCTGGGGGGGATCTCCGAATGGTGAACAGTTGATCTGACATGGCTGTGTGTACTATAAGGAACTGAGACCGCTCTTACTAATCTTCTCCGTCACCTGTCTGAAATCTCTAAATCTTGGACTCCATGTTTGGGTCTCGATGGTGGCATTTGTCAAAGATCAGAGAAGAAATATATTTCCACACTTTTTCTTTTTTTTTTGGTTCATAGCTGAACGTACGTGAGTTGTCTATGCTTGGGATGTTTGTTTTTCCCATATAATTGTATTCTTCCACTTCACTGTCACTCCTCTCTTCCCTAAGGCTACACGCTCGCTCCCTTTGTCTTTTGTTTATTTTTTTTTACTTCTTTTGAATAAACCTTTTTTTTTTTTTAAATTTAATCCAGTTGACAATAACAGCAGCTGCTGTCCTCACTTCGTCTTTCCACGCACGCAAAGGTGGAACGAGGAGGAGTGAAGTAAATCTTGGTGAATACAAATGACTCGCTGTTTTCCTGCACAACACCGGTGTAGTGTACTGCCTCGGTCAAGAAGACCAGATATGACAGCCCATCTTCTCCTCCGGGTAATGTGTGGGAACATCGAACCCACTTATCCCTCTTTCAGCAGCATAATACAAATGAGGACTGTTTCTCATCAGTGAAAAGCGGTCCTCATTTAATTTGTTTTTTGCCTGGAATTAAAAATTGTACGATTTTCTCTTGTAATGCTGGTTGTGGGGACAAAATTGAGAAGTTTCATGCAACATAATGCAATCCAATAAAACAGTCCTGCAACAAGCCATTGCAGGACTATTGCGTTGTGCCTTTTCTTTATCTAACCGAAGAGAAGAAATCCAGGGGGTTTCCTAAAAATTCACCCTGCTGCTTCGAAATGTAAATAAGGCACAGAGCCAGGTAGAGGCTTTCCATTTTCTCTCCAGTGCTATTTTTTGTTTAAGGAATAATACTGATATCCCAGGATTAATTAAGCAATCATTTGTTGATATTTAATTGTGCCAAGCAGCACATTTAATTACTAAAAATGACAGGAATTAATTTAGCTGACAAATAATTTCAAAGTGCTTTGGCTGTAGCCATAGATGTGTTTTTCTGTAAAGTAGTCTGTGAGGTAAGAGAGTTTTGACCCCTCTGTCAGGTAAGGGTGAACCACCATTCAGTAGCTAGGCAACCCGGGCGCAAGGACAAGATGTTGGTCAGCTGAGGAGACAGAAGTCAATAACTGCTTTAAAAGCTCTTCTTCGGGCCTTAAGAGCTTCGCTTTGCTAGCTGTAAAAAACACACACAATTTAAAAGACCTGTGTGGGCGCACGAATGGACAGACGATGCACATACACACTTTTTAGTAGCTTATTTAGTGACCGTGCTGTACTCAAAGTGGTTAGCAAACCCACTCAGTTATTGCCTTTCAGTGTATTTTCATGTACTTTAAGACATATAGACTTTAATGAAGGAAAAGAAATGAACTGATAAGCGGCATTTATATATTATGTAATTTAATGGTGTATTTGGCATATGTAAACTTCTTTTTCATTTTTAATATTTTAAAATATGTGTGTGCGCGTATAACACATGCTTCTAAAAGTGTGTCTAAAATAGGTCAGAAAGGTTACACCATGCTCTGTCTTCTCCCTCTGACCAACTAATCCTTCTCTGTCTTCTTCAGTTCCCACTTAATGTAGGAGCAGTGTTTTCTGTCTTCATTTAAATCTGTTTTACTTTCACCCTCTTCGTTATTGTCTGCCTCCCTCGCTCTCCAGTCTGTTATCCCTCACAGTTTTCTTGAATCTGCCTCAGTCTGTGTCCTTTCCTCTCTCTACTCATTCAATCTCTTATCTATGCTGATGGATTTCACTGCAGGGGGTCACTCAGGTCCGCTTTTAAAAAGCAGCGAGAGTGAAATGCGTGTCATTTTTCTCCTTAACTGGATCATTTGTATTTATTTACTCCTCTTATTACTGACGCCTGCCTTAACTAGAGAGAACATGAGGGCTTTTTAAGGGGGAACCGTCGTCCACCCTTTAACCCTATTAACCCCTGAGCGGATCCAAATGATGATAAATAGACAATGCGGTGATTGGGATTTCAGTCTGGTGGCAGCCAGAGTAATCCATACTGTTGATGTTTATAACAAAAAGAAATTGGTTAGACACAATGTAAGATGATTTCTGGCAATATGTAAAAGTTAACAAAATTAGGCCATCAAAGACTTCTTCCTATTTGCGGTCAAGTGGTTTTTAATGATATCAGATTGTGTTTCAGGAGTTTGTTTTTATTATGGAGGAAAAAATACTTTAAACTTGAAGGACATGGACTCCTCAGAATCAACAGTAGTAACTTGTTTGCAAAAGTGTATTTTAGTTTTTATTATTATTAAAATTATTATTATTATTACTGAAACTAGGCGAAATGTCTTTCAGCATTACTGAGTCTTTTGTGGAAAAAGCCTCAAGTAATCATGAGGCCCAAAGCGTCACAACTGTAATTTGTAGAAAATGGGAGATTCAACAAAGGTCTCCAGTCACACTTGAACTGTTGCTGTTAGTGTTCATGGTATTTTAACCTCCAAATCAGTGGAGTGCCCCTGAGTGGTTATCTTTTTTTTTTTTGATACACATTTATTGTTCATAAACTAAACAGATATTGCCAGTTTCACAGTGGGTTTTTTTTATCCAGGCAAAGATGTTGGAAGCCACTGTTTGATTATAAAGAGCAGTGGTTCAGAGCCAGAGGTACAAATACCCTAAGGGGAGGAGTAAAAAGATTATCACAACTAATCTAAAAATTGACAGTTTAATTAGAAAATAAAGTTAGCCCGAACAGGTTTGAGCTGAAAAGTTAATAAAAAGCACTAGTTGATAAGAAAGGCATAAATTATTAAAAAGTATAGTCTGACTTTATATAGGATTTTTAAGACCGATAATGATGGTGATTAATAAATCTGATATATCGAAAGATACGTTTTTCTTTCAGACAAAACTGAAATGTAAACGTATTTCTTTAACATTTGTCAAATGTACTTGTAAATTTTTTCATTATAAAAGAGGATGGTAAATGTTGCGTTTGTGTCATTCGAGACACGCATTTAGAATGGGGAAGAGTGCCCCCTGGTGGAAAAAAACAGCAACATCAACACTCATAACATTGTTGAAGGGTGTTTTTCCCCATTTTGTCTTTGCTTTTTAAATTTGTTTTTGTAACAACTGCTATAAATTCCGATACCAATGTATTGGCAAATAGCTAGCATTGACCAACATATCGGTTAGGCTCCATTAAAAAATGAGTAAATAAAACTAACAACAAAACGTATTGCTTACAGTGGTGAATTACTAACTCATTCCAAGTTGACCAAGCAATTCAATTCGATGACGTGTTATAAGAGTATCCGTGTTTGTATATTTGAGTATTGAATAATTTGAACACAAGAGGTTATGCTGATGACTTGAGTCCATCTGACATCTTTGGGGATGTGTGTGTCACTTGACATACCTCTTCTGTACTCTGAGAAAAAGATTCTGCAATTACTTTTTTCTGCCACTGTCTGATTAGTACAACTGTGCTTCACTACTTTCTGTTCCTTTCTGCCCGGTTCCAGCTATTATCATTACTCAGCTAGTGGTGCATTGCCTTTTGTCCACTGTCAATCTAAATTTAGCATGTTATAGGGAAAAAGTAGTACGCTTATTGCTGTTAAAGAGAAAACTTTCACAGCAGTCTTCTGTTGTCATTTTGTGCAAGCAGTATTTTCTATTAGCAAATGATGACTGTTATCAACAAAAGTTTAAAGGGATCTCTTTCAGCCCTGCCTTCACTGTCCATCTGCATCCACGCAGATCCCTTTGAGCTGCTTTTCTAGTCTTTCTTCAGACTTGTAATGTTTCTCAAATTATGACAGATGACTGTACCTGTTTGCACATGTATTTCACACCTTGTTCGGCTATTGAAGCATGCTGCATTGGTAACTGAGATATATGAATGTCATTTTAGTGCATGGCTTTGCGACGTTACAACAGATGGTAGTCATGGTCAATATATGTTAGTTTGAAAAATGGGCCGATTCTGTTCCTCGTACTGTCTGTTGGCTTTACACATGCATATTGTATGAAAATCCAGACATCGATCTCCATACATCCCCCAGCTCCCAGTCAATATGTTCTCTGCTGAATGTAGACTTAGCCGTAAATCCATCAGAATATGCCCCCTCCATGCAAATGTGCTGACTTGGGTAGTGCGAGGCGTGAAAGAGGGGATTATAATAAAATGATACAGGCACACCTTGAAGAGGGAGACAGACAGTGAGAGTGGGCATGTGATCTGTTCTGCTTTGTTACATGTTAAGTGGAACACATCAAGTCTCTCATATTATTTCAGCATTTCAGTATTTTTTTTTCTCTCCTAAAGAATAATTTTACATATGTGTATGAGGAGATTTCTCTGCTTACCTTGAACTGCCATTATTTCTCTGTAAATACCACTGTTTGCGTGTTGTTTCTGTCCAGTGTCACACAGCTAAGAAATTATAACATGACAACCAAAGCTGGCTTCATTCTTTGTTTCATTCTTGCTTCTTTAAATGGATCAAGGCAATAGGGATTTGGATTATATTTGTGTGTGTGTGTGTGTCTTTGTGTGTGTGTGTTGGGGGCAGGGCTGAATAAGGAGTTTTTATAGGGACCTTCAGTGCTACTGATGCCATGAGTCAAGACCCCTATATGACTGTTTAGATTTACTGTCTCTGGAGCACAGGAGTGCAGACATACAATCATACACAAGAGTGCAAATAATAGCCATCTGCATTTGGCTAGATATCCCATAGAGACCTGATGACTGAGGAAGAGAATAAAGGAGAGAGACATAAAAGGAAGATATAGATGAAGATATAGTAAAAATGGAAGAACGAGGGAGAGTACAACACTGTGGGACACTGTGGGAGAGATGGTCAAATGGTAAAGCACACTAGGTAACTATGAAGGCTAATAAACCTAGAACAGTGGGTATCAAATGGTACATGTCCCTGTACGCCCTTAGATTTTATGCTACCATAGGGTATTTTTTGCTAAACACATGCAAAAAGTTATAAATGAGTTAATTTACTGTGTCATTTCTTCTCCATACAACCCAAAAAAGCCCTTTAAAAGCCTTACCAAAGAATTTGCTGTCTGTTTTGCAAGTTGATTGATTGATAGCAAATGTATTAATAAAATATATGAAAAATAAATAACTACAACTAAACATAAGCACATACAATCCACTATCTAAAGAGAAAAAAAAATGCCAGTATACAACATTGCAAGTTACCTGTCTTTTGGTTTCACATGGACAGCTTTCAAACTGAGTGAGTCAGTATGAAGAAGCTGGCTTATGCTAACACTGCGCTGAGCTTAAGAGGCACCAAGGATGAAACTGAACATCCAATCTGTAAGAAACTTGGTCGACCTTAAAAAGACACTGGATCTTAACTAGCAGCAGGTATTTTGGTCCTTCATCACAAAAAGTTTGAAAACCAGATAGACTCACACGATTAATCTAGAAGATATGTGTGCCTGAACATTACAGTTGGCTGCCCCTCCCCAGGATCTAGACACACATAGAAATCAAACATTCAGATCCTTGCTTTCTATCTTTGGGCTCCAATTGCTTTTCGCTGGCTGCTTTTCTTCTGATGTGTATCTGGCTCCAGCTGCACGTGGCACTGACATAGAAAAGTTGTTATCAGCGCTGTGCACTTGTTGCTGAAAATTTGCTCCAGCTATATGAAAGAAACAAAAAATATATGTGATAAAATGTCTAACGTAGGGTAAAGTTAGTACAGGTGGTTCTTTTCTAAAGGATAATAACTGAAACAGAAATGTCTTTTTTAATATAATTTAATCATGAAAGGAAAGTTTTGATACTAGATGCAGACGGCGCGATTTAACATTTTTTGCCATCAGATTTGAAACTTAAGCACCAAAATTTTCTCTAAGTTTTGCTTATTTCTTCTGTGAAATACGTTTTAGCTTTCACAGATGGACATGCACCTCCAGATAAGGGGTTATAGATAGAAATAAGACAAGGTGGGAAATTAATGGACAATACAACCAACATGATGATTCACAGCATGTTCACCAAAACAGATATTATATATTCAGAGCAAACCAGCAATGAAGCAAAAAATACCCACATGCTTCTGGCCTTCAACCCTTTTTTCATTTCCATTCTATCAGTTTACAACAATTAAAAAATGGTTTGCTTTGGGTATTTGATACAGTGTCCTTGTTTACAAAAGCCTTGCTCCTCAGGTTACATGGGAACTGGATGATTCATAGTTGTTTTTGACTATTTTTTTTAATAATACATTGAGATTCCCACAATGGGGGAATTTACTTTGACTCCTGATACTTTGAACTCTCTACTCATGACTCCAACATGAAGAAGCTAATGTTTGGCTTGATTTTTAGAGTATTTGATACGGTTATTTAGTGAGGAATTTTGTTGCCAGTTGTATTTAAATGCAAGCTGCAAATCAGCTCGCCTGTGACTGTGTATGAAAATGTATTTTCATAACAAGGCAGAAAATAATTTGATAATTTGAGACTATTAACTGAGAAATAGAAGGCTTCTCTTTTCTGTTAGTTTCTCAAAATCTTAAAGTGAGTAAAGTAGAGAGCAGTTCTACACTGACTACCGTACTGTGAAAAATATAGGAATTACTTGGGGTCTTGATTTTATACAATTTTGAAGCCTATATTCATTTTTTTCCTCATAAATATAAACCAAAAAATTATATATAAGCTTTTTTTCTTTAAAGTCATTAGAAAAATACAAAATATCACTTTACTCAGCACCTTTGATAGTGATCACAGCTTTGAGTCTACCTGGGAATGATACAAAAAGCTTTCCATGCCTGGATTCGGAGATAATCTGCCATTCTTCTCTGTACATCCTCTCAAGCTTTGCAATGCTGGATGTAGACTGTGGGTGGACAGCCAAGTTCGGGGCTCTCGGGGGATATTGAATGGGTTCAAGTCAGGGATCTAATTGGGCCAAGTGGATTTGTGCACAGGGTCATTGTCCTGTTAGAAGGTGAACCTTTGACCCAGTCTGAGGTCCTAGGTACTCCTAAGCTGATTCTCATTAGGTTTATTTTTTATACTTTCCTCTCTTCAGCTTTCCTTCAAACCTTATCACTCTCTACTTCTGAAAAACACCTCCACACCACATAGTACAAGTGCATTTATGGTTTGATGTGGGATTGTATCATGCAGGTGATTAGCGGTGCAGCTTTTCCACCAGATTTGACACTTTGATTTGAGACTATCAGTTTTCTCACTGTTTAATCAAATCATCAGTCTGAGATTTTTTTTAGTTGTTTTTCCTAAAACAGCAGGCCTACATCTGTCTGTGATGGAGCAGAGGCTTCTGACTTGCTACTCTGCCATAAAGCCCAGACTGGCGAAGTTCTCCAATGATGGCTATGCTCTTGGAAGTTCCTTGTAGAGTCCCATCTTCCCAGTTAATTGATGAAGTTCGGCCAGAGTGACACTTCTTGATAGGTTGTTAATGATCTCTCTTAAAAAGGACCTAACTTAAGACTTATACCTTTGAGGAATTGTTGAGTAGGAATAGGAGTAGTAGGAGTAGGAAAAACTTTTCTGAGATCTATTTTTTTTTTCTTATTCAAATCTATCTCTGAAATCTGCATGCATTTCCTTTAGTCCTGTAGCTCTGATCACGCCTTTCAATCATAACCAATTTCTACAAGATGTTTAAATATGTTGAAGATGATCAAGAAAGATGGCAGGAACCAAAGCTTTAGTTCAAGTCTCATATTAAATGGTCTGAGTGCTTTCAAAGTGATATTTTATCTTATCAGTTTTGTTTAAATGTCATTATTAAGATTATTGGATGCCTATTCATTCAAAAATGAGAAATTGTAAGTTAGTGTAAGACTGACCCTGTATGAAAAAGGCAAAGTGGTCTGAATATTTTCTTGATGCACTCAATGCGCTGTTTCATACATAGGTATGCATACATACAATGAAAGAGTAGCCTTATAATGGTTATGGCGGTTTTTGCATCTGCTCACCTTGCTGCATAGCGCTACAGCAGTTATACATTACCAAATGACATGAGGGCATTTAATGTAAAATTGAAGAGGAGGGAGGAACTGCTTTAGTTTCCCCTTATAGGCTCTGTGTGGTTAGCAGCAGGAACTTAATGTTAATCTTAATGATAGATGATAGAGGATGCAGTGTGCTGCCACAGAGTGTGTGTGACAGTGTTATTGTCTCTGTGATTAACTCAACCACTGTCTCAGTCCCTTCCTCTCAGAGAGAATCAGAGAGCAAGCAAAATAGACGTACCACTGTTTAGTTTCTCATCAAGCTCTTCTGTTATACCCTCCCTCCTTTCCTCTGCTGTCCTTTCTCTCTCTCTTTCTCTCTCTCAGAGGCCATTACTGGTGATAAACACTGTGGTTTGTATCAGCAGGATGCACCTGGCATTAAAGTGAATGCTTAAGAAAGTAATTAGTGGGTGTATGTGGCTGCTCTAGTCCCTGTAGATGCCCATAGGCGATGTAATAAATGAGCACCAGGATCCATAGGAATAGGATGGCAGCGATTTCTGCTAGCACTGCTGTCATCGTTCAATACCCTGACGCAGAGCAATGGCCTTGTCATGCCTGCTAGCAAATGACTGAATTTCTCCCTGATGGATCCACAAATGCAGAAGCTTCTCTATACCCAACGGTTTAATGTTCCAGTCGCCACTAAAAGTGGTAAATGTCATGTATCTTTGAAGGTATGGACCTACAGTGTGCTTGTATAAAGCAAAATGTAAAACGTTGTTCTACCTTTTGGGAAAGATCAGTGCCACCTATGTGACTACATTCTTGATATATTAAGAAGAAGGTGATGTTGGCCCTCAAAGGCTGAAAATGGGTTGAGCCACACCATGAAAAGCCACGGTCAGTCAAGATGCTCTGTCTCTCAGTGAGATATTTCCAATTATTTCTTTAAAACTGTTTATCTTAGCAACTAGGCACAGTACTGGACAATAAATAAAGTGTATTGATTATTCACACTCCTGTTGACATTGTTGAATGTGTGGAGACCACTTCTCATCTCGTCACAAATTGTCATTGACTTGAACCGACAAGGACTAAAGATTTTCCTGGCACTCCCAACGAATATGACCATGCGGAGATGCAGATAAGTAGACATCGCTACTTCAACAGCATTCCTGCTGCATTGAACCCTGGGTAATGACCCATGCGTCCAATCCTCTGCTCTGTATCCAACAGTGGGGAAATTTTCCTCTCTAGGGGGCAAATCAAACATCTGATTCTGACTGCAAGGGCTCGGATTCACCCCTCCCAATATTCCTCTGAGATCTCCAGAGTTGCTGACGGACAAAACCTCTTTGTATTTCACACCCATGCAAGGCATGTTTAGTGAGGCAGATGGAGTGTCCTGGGCACTGATGTGAGTAAAACGATGACACCACCATTAGCATAATAGCCCTAGCTTGTGCTTGTGTCGTCATTATGGATTTTTACGAGGTGTGTGAAGAGACAGACAAAAGCAGTTAACACTGGGCAAGGCACCAGCACTGATAGGATGTCCCACTGCTTAGACTGGCTGAAAGCTCCGACTCTTGCATACATCTAACGAAAATGTGCCCCATTTAAATGCACTGAAGTCACAATAATGTAGGACAGCATCAGAAAAACTCTCATAGACCTCGAGGACAAATCTGTACGTGCTAATTTGAAATGACGTGTAGCTTAGAAGTAACAACAAACTCTTTATGAATGTCAAAAGATAAAATTTTCCATTGGAAGCCGTTAGCTTCCCAATTTTTTTAAGGATTAGCTCATCATGAATCCATCGATAGATCCAGCAGATCTCTAAAATATGGCAGTGTGATCAATAGATTGCTCTGTGGACCTTTTGTTTTGTGTTTTTTTATAGTAATACAGTAAGAGACTAATTTTGCCCTGGTTTGCTGTGTGGCAGGCTTGTAGTGGACCTAAATGCAAAACTCAGGAAACAGCGTTATTGTTAGCAGTAGAGAAAATAAACGTAGTTTAAAACCTACCCCAGAACAAGGCCGGGATAACTATATAATAAAAGAAATCAATCAAAGAACATAGAGAGAGTTAAAAAATAAAGCCAATATATACACAGAGTAATGAGGCTAAATGAAAACAGGTAGGAAACACAGCAGGAACAAATCAGAGATAATGAGACAGGGGAAGATGAGGCACATGAGACGAGCAATTATCAAAATAAAACAGGAAGTAACTAACAAGGAAACACCTAACAGAGACTGAAATTCCAGGACTCAAAATATATAACACTATAAAACCTGAAAGTGCAAGAACTAAAATTAGACTTGAAGACATGAAGAAACTCAAAACTGAGATTGTAAACAAAGCAGTGAATAATTAAATAAATAATTAATAATAAACTAAAATTAGATTCCAAAGAAAAACTTTAAATCAGAGACTTAGCACCACAACCAATTTACCACATGCATTTACCCATGAACGTTATTAGATTGTAACAAGGGCTTGTTTAAATTAACCTGAAGCTCACTGACTTGTGGAGTCAGTCCAGACAGTAACAGATCCCCCCTTTCAAGGGATTAAACTGTCACTGGATTGCCCGATTTAAAACAAACAAAAAAAAAACCCTCTGGCCTCTCTGTTGGTGCTTATGTTGTACAAATTGTTGCACACGTTGGCATGGTCTTCACACCATGCTCTGAGGGCTGAACTGCACTTTGACCTTTTCTCCCAGCAGATACAGTTATTTTGATTCTTGCTTCAGGTGTTTTGGACTGGAACAATGGTAATAATAGAAAAGGCAAGGGTTTATATGTGCACTGCAGATTTTAGTATAGCTCAGTGTGCTCTAATAACAGCATGAACTCTCTGGAGGTAAAAATGCTCACTTTCCTCACTCGTAATATATATCTACGATAATACTCTTCTTTTATTCTGATGTTTTCTATCTCGCGTCACACATTTCGGGAACTCTTCAGCATTGTTCATGTTAAAGCTTTAATCTATATATTTGTTCGTTTTTTTTCTCTTTTCACCTTTAACTTTTTCCTCTTCTCTTGCGAGTTTATCCTTTCTTGTAACTCTCATCGCTTGGACTGTTCCCTCCCCCTCCTCCCATCCTGTCTAACACCCTATTTTCCCCTGTTTACACACTATTCTGTTCCCCTTTTATCCCCTGCAGGAGGTATGAGGCGTATCCTGTGTGTGCAGACCTGCAGGAACAAATCCTCACGTGCTACAAAGAGAATGTGGGGAAAACCCTTCACTGCTCCAACATAGCAGCCCGTTACCTGCAGTGTGTCAACAATGCCAAACAGGTGGGTATTTGTCCTCGCTGTTTTCCCGTCTAACATGACTTGTTATACTTGTTAATTCTGAATTTACTTATGAAATTAATAAGGCCACTCATGTTATACAATTGTAATTAGGAAAAAAAAAAGCTGATGCTTCAACCTTTATGTACTCAGTAGGGTTGAATACTAATTATTGTTATTTTAAGTATTTTTATTGCAACTGTGTTTATTTCATGCTCAATTAAAAAAAATGACATTTCTTTGTATGCAGCTGGATTGTTATATAAAACATGTATTTGAAACCCTAAAAACCATCCAAAATAACTTTTCTTTCTCTTTGAAAAGAATGACAAGTTTGTGCATGCACCCTCACGGGCAGATAATATGTAAGTTGTTGAGCTTACTAGCCTGATAGCTTAGAGGAAGTGGAAGCTTTGTGTGGACTACAAATTAGCCTACAGCTTACGTCATTTAGCTCGTAGATGTGTATAGTAGCTACACCCCAGTGGTCATTCCCCTTTTAAATGTCTAAATTAAATCATATGATGAAACACACTGGCATCCATTTACATATGCTGGCTCCTTGCTTTTAGACAGTACAATATAATTTCCACCAGGCTACTGGCGCCTGAATAAAGCTCAGTCCAGATAGCCAGTTTAAACCTCACGGCCTATTTCCATAATACCTGCTGACACAGGCATTCCCCCCAACTGTGTCTGTGTGCGTTTTAATGCAATAAGACCGAGGGAGTAGCTTCTGCTTAGTTGAATACCCTTGTCCTCTCCGTGCTCTCTTTTCTTTCATTGAGAAGTGTAAATGTTTTTTTGCCCTCTGTCTTCTGCAGTCAAACTCTGTATGCTAATAGTAATGTCACTCAGGTTGATATTAACTTGATTCCGCGCTCTCACTTTGTAATATGTAACATCCATTGCCCCCCAAAAAAGACTCAATTTGCATTCATAGAGCTTTTCTATTAGATTTTTTTGCAATTGCATTGTTTTCCCGGAAACGGGGAAAAGTGAGTTTTGTGTCTCTCGCTCACCCTCGTGGGTATTAATATTAGATCTAAAAGTCAGATGCAGGCAGATTTTTAAGCTATATGTCATGTAAATTGCCGAATGTTTTATTCATCGCACAAACATGGATGCGTACGTGTGTTTAAGTCGAGGCTACATGTAGCCTCGTCAAGATTCAGCGAGGGTGTGTTCACATCCCGAATGCTGTTATGATCTTGTAAATTGTTTGGAAGCGAACACGATATGGTAATCCGCTTGTGTTTATCACCTTGCAGCAATCACAGCGCACTCCTGTTCGTCTTTGCTTATCAGGCTAAGACTTACTTTTAAAGTCATTAGGTGCAAAAGAAACAGTTCTGTGATAAGGCTTTAAAGGGAATAATATGCAGAATTACACAGCCGACAAAATCGAGGGGAGGGAGGAACGAAGTGGGATTGATATGAGCTGATGCAGCTTCATGATTAGGATGTTTACACAGCTTTATCAGAACCGAGCAGGAAGCTATTCTACAAACAAATGTCAAAGGACATGACTTTGACCTCTGGAGGTCACAAGATCCAAGCGTGCCCTCTAACAGACGACTCTCATCCTCTTGCCCTCTCTCTGTCAAAGACACTCAATGGCATGGCTCACACAGTTTTCACATGACAAAATCCCTCTCCCCTTCCTCGTCCTTTGCCTTCAGATCCGAAATTCCACCTTAAACTGCAGCGCAATGGGCTTAGAAAGTGCTAGCAAATGCCGTCTTGGGAAGGATAAAAACAAAATCCGTCAAATCTTAGTTTTTGCAATATTGACCCCTCGTCTGGAGTCAGCCGAGACAGAGGCATTGTCAGCTGCCCAGCCTTTGTCACTGATAATTAGCGTTCTTATCGCCACAGTCAGTGATAACATTTAGACCCACTTTCGTTGTCTTTTGTGCCCTCTGCGCCCCGCCACCATCTCTCCTCCACTTCCTCTATCCACTATCCCTTCATCCCTAGTCACATTTCTAATGCATTCAGCACTTAACAGGTCTGATAGCAACCAGTGAGAAAGAGGCAGTCGAAGGACAGATAAAGTCTCCTTCCTTCTCCCTCTCTCTATGAACAGGAGTTTATCATCGAGTCCGATCTCTCCATCCGCTGCCTTCCTTCTCATTCCATATTCTCGCTGCATGACTGCCTTTTGCTCCCTATCTTTTCGTTCTGCACTTCATTTTTTAGACTGACCCTTCCATCTCCTTTTTGCTCTCAATGGGTAAACTCAGCTGCTGTTTGTGGTTTCCAACTGTGCTGTGTTTTCTTATCCTTATATTAAATGGAATGAAATGAAAAGTGGCTTCCTTAATATACAAAACATTTCAGCCAAATGCTCTTAAGTACTCTTATAATTTAATTTGTCAACACTTAGCTGTTACCTCTTGACATAGCACATATTTTTGCTCTTAATTTAAAACATTCTTATGAATAAAGGCTAATGCCTGCCCCGCTGTCTGTCTGTCTGTTTGTAATTCCAGTGCTAAAATATAGTGGACCTCTCTCACATCCACATTTTAATTTCCCCACATACCTCAAACAAGTGCAGAAAGCATGCATCAATTTATGTGTGATGAAAGGGATCTCCACCTACACTTAGCGTCCAAACAGCCTGCCGTGTCTAAGCGTGACCGTCAGGTTGTGACCAACATTCACAGCTTTGTGTTGAATTTGAATTCATCCACCAGGGTGAGACTATCAACTCTGAGTTTTACTGTAACACTCTGAGGCATCTGAGGGAGAACATTTGGTGCAAATAACTGAACTGTGACCATGTCATCATGCACTGAAAATGCAGGAACTTTTTGGCAACATCAACGCAGTCATCACACCCTATTTGCCAGATTTGGCTCCTGCGAGCTTGTCCCTCTTTCCCAAAATCAAGCTCAAGTGTCTTCCAGTGGATGAGGGCCAGCAAGCATCACAAATGTGCATGTGCAGCTCATCAGAATCGGACTTCCTAAAGAGCGATTTAAAAATAACAGCGGCGTAGAGTTGAACAAGGATGACGCTGATGAGGCTGGCGACAGATTTAAATCAGATGATTGGGATTTCTGTGACTGTTAACACAGCAGGCAGCACTTGTTGTGAGTCAATGAATGTAACTGATGCTGAATAAATAGTACAGAATAAATAGCACTGAATGTATCTGAATTTATGTAGACCTATCCTTTCATGGTTGATAAATAATCAATTGAAAGCTACACTGTACAGTGTTCCTGTATAAAAATGTCCTTTTTATTCTCTGTTTAAACATCACTTTATATTTCATGTTTAGTTACACCTAGTAACGCAGTAATGTAAGGTGTTACTGTACTAGATGTATTAATTGAATCTTTCTTCCCTTATCCCAAAACGGTAATGGCAGAAAGCTTCCTCCCTGAGTCTGGTTCTGCTAGAAGCTTCTTCCTGTTAAAAGAGAGTTTTTCCTTCCCACTGTCCCCAAGTACTTGCTCATTAGGGGATCGTCTGATTGTTTGGGTTTTCTCTGTATTATTGTAGGGTCTTTACCTTACAATATAAAGCACCTTGAAGTGACTGTTGTTGTGATTTTATAGACTGTGTTGCTATAGCTATAGAACAGAATTGAATTGACTTGAAAACTACTGGGCCACCTACATCTCACACTACAGGAGCTGCTCAGCCACGGAAACCAATGCCCTGAAGCTCCCAGCACAGTTTTCGTGCTGATGTTAATACATGGTCTGGCTGTGGCTCTAAACACTTCCACTTTGGACTTACAGTTGATCGTGGAATATCTAGAAGGGGAAGAAATTTCACACACCAGCTTGTTGCAACAGTGGCAATCTATTACAACATTAGACTTCAGTGAGCAGGATTCCTACACATAGTTTTAGTGGAATTCAGGGATAGGCCAAAAAGCATAGCAATAGCACAGCAATGCCAGAATTGAAGAAAAGACTGAATTTTTTCCCAATTGGAATTAATTCTAGTGACTCATTTGCTTTGTTTCGGAAGTCGTAATAAACTGGAACCATCATGTAGTCGTTTTCTGCTTTTTGTCTTAACATGGATGATGCAGCCAAGTAGGGATGCTAGAAGCAGCTTCTTTTATCGGTAATCACTTTATGGTTAGATTGATAGTGTGGAAAATAAACTGTGATTCTTTTGGGACACACAACCATGGATCCACAACAGTTATTAAGTTAGTCAGCGAGGAAGAAAATATATTTTCTTTGTTTTGTTCTGTCTGCTTGATTCCCCTCTTAAGTCCCCTGTTTCTTCTTCTTCCCCCCTCCTTACTTGTCTTCTCTTGGGCAGATTTCATCCAGTGGCATCTGCAGCAATAGGCCGGTTCAAATGGTTATTGACAGGGAGTACTGGGGATTTGTGGTTGCACTTATCACTAACATAGAATCCAGTGCCCTTGGGTCCTTTCTCTGCTTCTCAACCTCACTTCATCCTCTTGTCCTTTATTGTACTTTCAGGCCCTCCTCCCTTTGTCTCATCTCTCGTGTGCGAAATAATATTTTCTTCCGTTGTTTTTTTTTTTCTTTTTGATATTTTTGTTTGACTTTTCCATCTCTCTAATGCTCTTTTCTTTTCTATTTTCATCTCCAGAACAAGTTGAAGACTGGGGGATAAAGAAGAGAGGGCGAGAGAGAAGGAGCAATGAAGAGTTTATTGTGGGGGATTTCTGATTATTGAGCGACTGACAGACTAAACCAGAGTGGAGGAAGAGGGGGATGAGTCAGCACCGAGAAACACACCCTCAAAAACCCAATGGAGAACCAACCCGGAACTGAACCAGATTAGAGGCACCGAGCACAGCACCTTCAGAGAAAAACACCTTTTCCCTTCGATACTTACCTCTTCAGCACCTCTTTTACCCTGTGTCTTTTTCTCCTGTGAGTGTAGCAGAGGAGCAGTGGCAGGGTCCTACATTTTGGAGAAACATCAGGTACCAGCAGGAATCAGACGGCCTGAGCTTGGCCCTCTAAAAAAGGGACAATGATTAACCAGCACTGCCTCAAGAAAACCAGTCACCTCTGTCCCTTGGACCCTTCTCCACACCCTCCCACTTGGAAAAATAGAAGTCTATTTTATTGATAATTCAAATCTATTTTGTTGTCCATGAATTGTTCTTTTCTTGCTCCTAATGTATCGTTGTGTACACAAATGCACATGTGTTTCCTGTTTGCATCCGTTTACATTACTTAGTGTGATATTAATAATAAAACCATCTGTGTGTTGAGTGTTCATCTAGACCAACACTTGTGACAATGTCTGAGCAGGAAATAAAAAGACAAAATCAAGCAGAAGCCATTGCTGAACTTTTCTTAGTAAATAATCTGTTGCCACAATCTCTCTTGTGTGTGTGTGTGTGTGTGTGTGTGTGTTTCATGATAATTACTGTAAGCATTATCCATCTTTGATGGATCCGTGGCCCTTGTGTTGCCACAGCATTTTTGCCAAATGGAGTGAATGAGCCCAGGAGAGACAGACTGAAGCACAGTATTCGTCCCAGATGTTGTGCTTCATCATCTATCTTTCTCTTTTTTTCTTCTTTTTCTGTCTCTGCTTTTTTAAATATAGCTCTGTTGTTTGAATCCTCTGTGTCTACTGTTTGGGAAAAAAATAAGCAAACAAAAAAAAGGGCTCTCTTTCTTATCTGCTCATTGTCACTCATTTATTAATCTGCTTTTGTCTTTCGTTGTGGAGTGTCTCTTCTCCGCTCAGCCTCCCAGGTTACAGCTGCCTTGAAGGAGACTTCTTGTCCACGCTGTCTGCACCCGGCCAGCCTCTCAGAGTTAGATTTACCTGCACAGACAGACACCTTATGTATATGTATGCGTACGGATGGGGCTGTGCATCTTTTTATTGGCCCATTTATTGCTGCAGTAACATAATCTTAGTGTGTGGATGTCAAAGGGACATTTTCTGGACTTGATGTGGACGCAGGGGATCGCAGAAGAGACATTATCTTAATTCTCCATCAGAAGAAGGCACTGTGTGTCAGGCAGGGTGAGGCAGGCGTGGTGGGTTTGTGTGTGATGTGTATGTGTGTGCGTGCAAGCATGTGATTCGTTGTGACTAATCCCCCTCTGTCAGTCAGCTGTCCTTTTGCTTTTTGACTTTTGCAGTCTCAAAGGGGTTGACTTCTATTATACGGCAGCTATGTGTGTTGGAGGGCTTTTCTAAAGGTTGGGGATAATGGGTATTGGAGTTCGTGGCAGATGTTCCTTCACAGAAACAGACTAAGCCCATTCCCCCACCCTCCATCACCCCCAACCCACTTGTTTTTCACTTTGACACAAGCTGCATGATTCCCTATTGGACCAAGTACCGTAGAACCAAGGGTAAGCGAAGAGTGAATTCCTTCTGTAATAAGATTATTCCCCCCTCTTCAATAATTAGAGGATGATTAGAATAATTAGGGCTAAACGCCCATTTTAAGGTGTAAAGTGACTAAAATTGCCCCTGTATAGTTTGTTGCTGTTGTTTACAGTGCCAAATGATACATAGTAAGAACATTTTTGCTTCTTAAGTGTGATGCATTAGAACCACAAACCATTCAAAATGAATGTACTGATACATTAGATGGGATTTATATACATCCCTTTCAATTATCTATAACCAGAGGAACGTTTAGATGAAAACAAATATTTTCAAAGGTTAAATATAGAAATCAATAATAGGGGAGTGAGTTGAAAAGGTTTTTGTTCTCATTTTACTGTAATTTCAACAAGTGTGACTGAGATGTCCTTGAGAACCAATCTGCTCGTTAATAGTGAAGGGAGGCTGTGTGGTGGCAGGAGACAGTGTTGAATCTGGGGTCGGAGTTCCTGATGAGTGCTGGAGGTAGCGACAAAGGAATTATAGCCAAAGGTGCATTTAAACTGCCAATCATTGTTTCTCTTTTTGCAAACCCCCCCCCCCCCCACACACAGCCC
>VUQR01010680.1:12163-24396 GCA_015108515.1 Hemichromis elongatus | reverse complement strand
ACCTTCCATCTTTTTTTTTTTTTTTGCAACCCCCCCCCCCCCCGACACACAGCGCACGTCTCTTTTCAGGGGGTCTGTTAAATTTGTGGCACCGGAGCTGTCACGTTTAGTGTTTTCATTTGATCTGTGCTTGGTTGATTTTGGCAGTGGGGAATTGATTCTTTAAGAAAAATTTCTCTCTGATCAAGATGAAAAACAAGTTACAAATCATATTTACAAAGAAAAAAGGTCTACTACTAGTTGGTAGTTTGCAACAAACAATTTATAGCTGAATCGTGGATCATTAAACGAATCCAAAATGTTTCCAAACTTGTTTCCAAAACATACAGTTTCATATCACTTGATAAAGCAACTGAATTGAACATGTTTCATTTCAGTTTTTTGTGTGTGTGTGTGTGTGTGCGTGTGTGTGTGTGTGTGTGTGTGATGGCGGTGGGAGGTATCCTATTGCCTTAGGAAGACAGGCAGGGTGCCCTCTGGACAGGTTGCCAGTTTGGCATTAATTCATAATTATTTCCTCTGCCAGTCTGTGATAACAACATCAGTGTGCAGATGATTGTTTTTGCTATTGTTTTAATTTTGTAGATAAAACATTTCTTTGGAGACCTCTTGAGGGTCACCATGCATGCTGACACACACACACAAACACACACACTGGGCTTGTCTGTTTTGCTATTAGCCGCTGATTTGACACAAATGGAAGATGGTAGGAGAGTGTCCTTTGCTCGTAAGTGCTTTAATGGTTCCGAGGCTGAGACTGAGCCTGCATACAAACATCTACAGGCATGTTTTAACCATCCTGTGTAACATATCGTTCCAAAAAGGAGTGAACCGCAGTTTATTTATAACTAATGATCCACTCGTGTCAGGTCACTTTTATAGGTTGCACATCTGATGAGTTTATCTATAATTATCTAAAAAACTCTTATTATCTGCGTTTAACCTAACAAGCATGGGTACCTGGGGGTAACTCTCACAGGCACAGGAACAACATGCAAACCCAATACAGAAAGACCCCAGCCAGCTGGTGGATTCAATCCCAGGACAGTGCTAGCAGTGGTACCACTGCGCTACCCGGTGGGAAAGCATGACACCCCCCACGCCCCAATTTCAAGAGAAAATCCATTTGTGATGAAGCAATTTTTACTTGACAGAAGGTGGCACATAGTTTAATATCCAGCCATTTATTCTCAATCTTAGGGTGGAACTAGTGTCAGTCACCGGCTACCAAGAACTCGAAAAAGTTGGCATTAGTTTTAATAACCGTGAACTGTATGTCTGTAGCCTTCATAATGGAAGCTATGACCAAAAGAAGTAGATTCATACTTATAAAAATGCCACATACCAAGACGAATATACCCCCCCCCCCAAAAAAAATGTTTTCATTATTTGAACCATAGAGAAAAAATACTGCTTTTTCAGCCAATTATGAGCTTCAGATTAGTAGGTCCATTTAAGATCTTTAGTGTTTGTTTGGATACTTTTGATTTTTTTTCTTTTATCACCAAGATATTGAAACTACATTAAAATGCTTTGATACTTTGGGCTTAGTTTGCCATCAGTCTATTTTCCTCTACATGGCTCTCCATTCCATATTCCTAAGAGATTTATTCCAAGTGTCCTACCAGGTCGTTCACCTCTTGTTCCACTTGATAACAGAGTTTGGTGATGTCGCCTCCAGAGTTGACAGTTTCTGTGTAGTTTTCCAGCACTTCTATCACATTTTTCCACAGAAAGACATTGAACAGTGCCGGGTGATAGAAGGCGACCCTGATGCACTCCAAATGAGGTCCAGAATCATTATGCAGAGGAGATGATGACAAGTACTGCCCTATTAGTGTTGTTGTGCAGCTGCTTGATGTTGCTACAGCTTTTCTTCTCTTGTTATACTTCTGCAAGGTGGACCCAAGAGCTACACAACACTCCCTGTCAAATGCCTTAAAAAAACCTACACAGAAAAACATGATCAAGGTGTTCTTCATGTTCCTGCTACGTTTTCTTCTCTAAGGCCCACTTATTCTTCAGTAAAGCCAAATAAGTGACCCATGCATTTCTTCTTTAAGACAGGTTCTTTAGGGGTGTCCACAGCATATCAAATGCCACATGACCATCTCACCCTATCCTTTAGATCCTCTTCTGTTACACCATCATTATCAGTTACTAATGATCCTATTTTTTACATGCTGTTTTTACTGCTTTACACGAGCTGCTATCAGTATAGCTTTTAGCATGTCTTTAGTGGAATCCATCTCCGTTTGAACACAGAATGTTTGTCACTGCCACCAGCACCACTTCCTGCATTGGTTGGCATGAAGTGATTAGGGTAAAGCTAAAATTGAATTTTAGTGCTTTTATGATATTTCAGTCCTAGATTGCGTCTGGTTTCTAAAGAAACTGTCTTAGAAAAAGAAAACAAGCACAAGAACGCATTCAGCTCTGCAATACAAAAACATCCTCTACCATGTTGACTAATCGCATTTGATTTAATGACCTTCACCGAAGAAAAATAGCATCTCCCTTTAAAGTTTCCCCCACACTTGCTCTCCAGCTCTTATCCTCTTGTGCGCCTGTGTGCTATTCAGCAACTCCCCATCCCAGCGTTTGTATTCACTCCGCTTTTTTTTTTCTTTTCCTTGTCTGATCCTGCTCTTTTCCTTACTTTTCTCTCCCTCACTTCTTTCTTTCTCATCAAGGATATTGAAGAATAGGCTGGCAGCCTGAGGGGCGGATCTGTTGGTGGTGATTGGCTCTCCTCGCTTGCCAATGAGGTGTGAAGCGTCTGCCATACTGCTGTAACTCTTCTCTGAGGGCCGCCCTCGCCTTCTTTTGCGCTCCACACACACAAAGTTGCACACAATATGCTTTAAATAGATACAAGCGCTTGACAAATTCATTCATCCACACAAATTAAAAACCTAACAAAAGACACCACGGAAATGTGTTTACGGTTACATCTAGACGGGGTACATCATTCTGTTTGGACTTCAGGAAAAGTAAAGACACACATACAGACACACAAACAAAGAAATGTTCTTGGTTGCCAGCGATGCCAGCGGGGCCTGCAGATGAGAGCAGACCATCATACACTCCATTCTAGTAATGGGCAGGCAGATGGCAGGCTGCTCTGTAGCCTCTGCTTAGGCTGATGGCTCTATTCATCAGGCAGCTACGCCCTCCCTGCAGCCCTGCGCTGGGCTACGATTTATGGAGCATTCTCTCTCTCAAACTCCCCTCTGCTATTCTCTCTTGCTCTTATTTATTTGTTCTTTTTTGTTTTAGTCCATACCTCTGCTGTTCCCCACAAGTCTCCTGCTGTCTGTCTGCTTGGCACCATAAAAGACTTTTTTCATTCCAGCTAAAACTTCTACTGCTTGGGGAATGAGTTATTGGCTCTTTGTTGGAAACTGATGCTACCTTCTTCTTTTTTTTTTTTTGTCAGTCTAAAGTTTTGGTCATACAAACATTTTTTGGAGATAGAGCTGCTTGATGGCAGATAGTCTCTTTGGAGTTAGTCAAACTTTTTGAGCCAAAGCCTGTTTACTGCAGGGCAAATGATCCAACTTTGGGGGGAAAAACAGGAAATCCCAAAACAGTGCACTTGCATTTTAGCTAACTTACTGAAACTTGAATTTATACCACTATCTCCAGCTCTGGACATTCAAGACTATATGAATTTTAAGATTATCAGCAGAAAAATGTAAATCCATCTTTTAATGATCAACATGTATCAACAGACGCTCCTCTTGTCTTGCCAGAGGTCAGTTTGGCTCTGCTTTTTTTCTAAATTGGTAACCATTTTGTTACAAGGCCAAAAGGTGCATAATGTTAGTTAAAGTAACTTTAATTATGTATAAATTTCAGGCTTGTTGTTCTGGTGTGGAGATAAAGAATTATCTGTTGAATAAGTGATCGTGCGATGGATAGCAGTGAATGTATGAAGTATAGACTAAGGCCACGTCCACACTAGCCCGGATAAATTTAAAAAAGGTGTTTTTGTTTAAAAACGCTCCGCGTCCACACTTTCGTTTTCAGTTGTTTTCACTGAGGCCGAAAACACTTACGTTCCAGTACCGCGCATTTGTGAAACGTAAGACAATTTGACCTGCTTCATTTCTGTCTGTCTTTTATTTACTTTCCGGCTAAAACATGGCGGCGAAATGGCGAGAAAAAGCACCGAATCTTTCAAATAGAATGATAATGAGGTGGAGTTGCTGCTCCGAGTCACAAATGAGTACATATTCATCTTCAATAGGGCCACCAAAAACTGTGAGCAAACAAAACAACTGCTGTACGATGCCGTCTGCCATCTTGGTTGAAGCGGTCACATGACTACATCATATGACTAACATACATCATCGTTTTTGAAAGTCTCCGTTTTCACTGTCCACACTGCGACCGAAAGCTCTGTTTCCAAATCTATGCGTTTTCGAGAGCGTTTCCAAAATGCTCCGTTTTCCTTGACCAAAAACACAGTCTCAGTGTGGACGGGAGGTCAAAACGGAGAGAAAGCGATGCATTATCAAACGAAAACGCAATAGTGTGGACATAGCCTAAGTGAGAGCTTAGCTTTGACTGTCAGTCCCCCACAGAAGAGACAAAAAAAAGTGCTAATGAGACACTGAGCTGCTGTGTTAAAGAAACAGTAGGACCACCTAGGGACGAGGATTACCTTAAAGACACACACACACTGAAAATTATACTGTAACACAACTATAAATCAATTAAACTACTTGATAATATATAATTTGGCACTAGAAATTAAATTATTTCCTACCTGCATATTGTACAACCCTCTCATGCTCTCTCTCTATGAGAGGCTATGAATCAGGTTTTATGTTTGAAACTTTCTGTGGCAGAAGTGCAAAATATTATGCTTTTATAGTGTGATGCAAAAGTCTTGAACCACCTTTCATTTCTTTGTATTTGGCTTTGAAAAGGGAAATAAATGCAGCAATGTATTGAAACCTGCGCAAACATGAATAGGAATGTATATATTTAAGCTTTTTTAGAATCACCTTGTTGGTTTAAAAATACTATTTGTCAATCTGTAAAGCATCATTTTTGTTTTTTGTTTTTTTTTCTAGATTGAGCTAAAGAATACAATAATAATATAAAAATCCAATTTAAAACTGGTAGAACAACACTTGAATAAAGTGCCTTTTTATGCTTAAACGATTCATAGCTCAGTCTTAAGTTGCTAAGCAAACAACAAACAAACAAAATATAAAACTGGTCAGGTACAAGGACTGGACTGAAAATGAATCCAAGAGTAGCCAACGCCCAAAGAACTTTTATAAAACTTTGATAGACCAGTTTGGTCGATGTCTGGCTCATTCAAAACAAATATAAAGAAATTAAAAGGTGATTTCAACAACCTATTATTTAACAAGTATTATTTCATGAATGTTTTTAGACATTTATCATAGTGTAACTGCATATAATTGTTATATTACATTTGAAAAGGCATCAAACTTTATGGAGACGCTGTTTCAGTGACTCATATTGGTGAGCAGGGATCAATTACAGCTTGTCGGCCTACCCAGTCAGTCTTTTTAAGCCTTAGCAACCTTAAAGCCTCAATCAGCCATTTGAGGAACTGCAGGAACTGAAGCACAGAAAGTTAGTCACTATTGTTTAACAGCATTGCATTAGCTTGGTGGTGCATTATGGCTTTAAAAACATTTGAATGAACAAAACAACAGATCAGCCATTGTGTCATACCAGCTATAACTTCAGCAGATCCTACATTTATTTGCAGCACTGGCGATGGTAATCTTATACAACAGCATCATATGTTAATGACCATATTGTAATGCCATAAAAAACGCCGTAATTATATGAGTTGTAGGATAAGTAATTGCCATGAATTCATTAACTAATACAAATTGAACAGAAAAAGGGCCTAAAAAACATTTCCGGAAGCAATAAGTTAGTCTCGTGTGGAGGGTAGAGAGTCACTACATGTTAGAGAATGCCATAAGCCAGTGGCCACTAAACCTGTTACATGGCCCCGCATAAGCCTATCCATCCGTGACCTGCAAGAAGCCAGTTTAGACTAATCCCCACAACTGTAAAAAATGTTTTCTCACCCTTCAGAAGAGGATTTAAATTACTTTACACTTACAACTTGTGCTGTGCCTTGGCTGCAATGTGGTGTGCAGCTGGTGCCTGGAGCGTTAATTTTGTCCTCAGGCCCAAGTCATTGGGGTTACTGGGGCCCATTTATATACAGTATGCCCACACTGTCCCTCCTGATGAGAACTACACATGCACAGACGGAAATGTACTCTGCAGTTGCCCTCCTTTTGCCACGTGAGGAGCTTCAACACATGAACACATGCAGTTAAGGTTAAGCACACACACTTGGTCACACAAATACAAGCACGCACACACAAACATGCCGAGCACACAGACACACACAGTCATTTATTATTGACAATGACCATAGCTCTTGCACATGCACACTCTCATGTTGTAAGCAGAGGGCTGGAGGGCAAACAGAGATATTGTACACATTCATACACTCAGATACACTAAAGCATGCTTTGTGTTTTATACCTCATCGTCCCAGCTGTGGAAACTGCCTTGAGGCATTCACAACACAGACGCACACTCTGACATGATTATCTCCTTTAAATGTTGGTGATTGGCTCATACTGGGATTGGTGGCACTGTGGAGTCATTATCTCAAACACATGCAAACATGTGTACAATCCAGAGGACACTATTGCATAATCAGCACTATGCATGAATCCATCTGGGTGTAGTTGCAGTTTGCCACTGAAATGAGGTGCTGTATTGACTGATGCGTGCTGGTATTTATGCCATAAGTACTACTCAATACTATTTCTTACCAGACAATATTCTCAGCAGCTTGACAAAGTTTAAGGTAAAGTAAATGCATATTCATGCTCACATTTTGAAATGTAAATTTTAAATGCTTTACTTATAAAGTTATTAGAAAATTCAGCATTACCTGACAAATAGTGGAAGAATTTTTATATTCCTTCAGTGAAGTAGCAAAGCAACAGAACATTATGTAAATACTTAACTACACATAACATTGAATTATTGGCAAACTGAACATAAGGCAATCAAAAGCAAAAGCATTTATTCTGCAGAAAAATGTTCCCTACCTGCGCTGCATGGATCAATATCACTGCTGTGTTGGCAAAACAGCTGGTTAAATTTCATTCAACCAAGTGATTTCTAAGAGATGCTCATCTGCAAGTGCTGGTACAGTCTGCACCTGTTCAACTTTCCTGTTTTGTTAAAGTGAACATGACAGGAGTAATCTCTTCTTCATTATCAAGGTTTTCACTGTTAATATGCTAAAGGTGTTAAAAAAAACACTTCTCCACACTGCACTATAACTTCACATATGTTGGACTCATATAGTGCTTACTAAGAGAAAATGCATTGGTTACAGTGTGCTTTTTTCTATAGCTAATACTAATTCTGTTCTCACAAGTAATAGATATTAACTGATCTCAGAGCAGTCAAAGCAGAGCCCATGGCAGAAGATTAATCTCTCATCAATTTCCCGTTAAAGACGAGGTTCATACACAATGTGCATGTGCAAACAACGACAAAAATCTGCTTGCCTCTTAGCCTGACAATCTCAAGCTATTATTAAAGGGGTATAACCACACCCATCAAAATTTTCCTCCCTATGGATTCCAGTGGAGTTCAAATCAAGCAGAGTCAAACCTGTTTCCACAGGCAATTTCAGAATCTGTCCTCAAGATAGACAAATGTTAAAAAGCATTTGCCTCCTTCCTGATTTCTTATAAAAAGTTATCCAAAACCAACTTAGCCCTTTTTATCTGGTGGTTGCGTCATGGTCTGGGGCTGCTCTGCTGCTTCAGGATCTGAATGACTTACTGTGTTTGGTGGAAACATAAATTCTGCTCTCTAACTGAAAACCCTAAAGAAAAATATCTAGCCATTAGTCCATGCTCTGAACCTCAAGTACACTTGGATTATGCAGCAGGCCAATCATCCGAATCAAGCACACTCCTGATTGACCATAAAAAAAGAAGAAGTAAAATTTTTTTATAGAGGGCTACTCAAAATACAGACTTGAATCTGATTAAGGTGCTTTGGAATTACCTTAAACAGGCCATTGATACACAAAAACCCTCCAAAGTGGCTGAAAAAACACTATTCTACAAAGAAAAGTTGGCCAAAATTTCTTTACAGCAATGTGAAAGTCAGCTCATTGCTCTTTGTCAGTTTTTGGAAAAGCGTGATACCAGTACTGTTAAGTGTGGCACAACAAGGTATTATGTCCAGTAGGCAATTATTTTTTTCATATAGGGCCACGTAGATCTGAAAGCTTTTCCCCCCTTAATAAATGAAATAATTCATTAAAAATGGCATTTTGTAATTACTCACATTATTTGTTATTTGCAAATACTTTTTCACAGCATTATATGGGTGCATACAGGCAAAAAACTTTATGACAGAACAGTGTTTGAAATAAAAGGAGAAAAATCCCTCTCCTTTTATTTCACTTTGGTATGTTTAAGTTGAGCTCTATTTTTAGATTTCAGTGGGCAATCACTGTTTGCCTTGCTTGCCCCGAGAAAATTATCATATATGTTGTTTAATCTTTTTTTAGTACTCATTCTAGTCTGCAACCTCCTGTGTGTTCACATAATTAAACATTACATTTCCACTTTTGAGGTAAAACCTTATTTTTGTCATGTTTAGGGAAATTTAAAAAAAATAAATAAATTTTGCATTCAGTACGACAGTATTTTTTATACTAAAGAAAATATTTCAGTTTGATTTTCTGGTGATATTCCATTAACCCACTTCGATAATATTGGTTTCATTCATAATCTACATTTTGGTTGACATTCTTTACAACAAATAAAAAAAATAAAATGACAAAAATGCCCCCAAGCCCCACAGTCACACCCTTTTCTCAGCAGCTCCCGCATCACACCTTGCAGAGTCAATGGAGTGAGGCGTCCTGTTTGTCGACTAATCAAAGGCCCTTTCATGGGCAAAGACTGATGGCTTAATTAGGTCTGCTAATGTTAATCACACTTAAATATTTATAAGGAGGAATTCTTTTGTTAAGCCGTTGACCTTTCTGTGGAGTTCATTGACATGGTTATTACTGCTGGTGGTGCTACCATGTTCCTCTTAAATATAACCATAGCACTTGCCCTTGGGCCATTATTGATTTTGATGGAGCAGACATGGTGCTGTGTTAACGCTTTGTCTGAATGACTTTGGTTTATCAAGCTCAGTTTTACCCTGGAGGTGTGTGTATTTGTCTGTGTATGTGTGTGTGTGTGTGTGTGTGTGTGTGTGCATGCGTGCATGTGAGTTGCAGCAGCCCGAGGGGGCCATGGACAATATCTTATCAACGAAGGGTGCTCATTGTGTTTAAGTGGAAGTGAAGATAACAGAAATGGGTTCATAAACACTAAAGGATGTTTCTCAGCTTGCATTAGCTCAGCACTTCGACTGAACATAACGATTAAAACTAAACTGTTATTTGTAACACAGTCACACAAAGCGCTGACCATCATTTTATGACCTCAGGGCCGAATTTATTCAGATTAGTTTGAGGTCACCACAACTGCAGAGAAAAGGCTGCCGGAAATTGAAAATTCTGTCGGTCATCCATTAACAATGAGTAAATTTATACACACGGAGATGCCGTTTGTATTTCCTGCTGTGTCTTATTTTGTGTGTGTGTTGCCTTCAGTAATAGTAATAAATCACACAGCAATAGTACATTCATGCAGTTGTAAAAAGCATGAAAATATATTAAGTAATCCAAAGTATTCAGATTACGTTATTCTCATTGAGTAATGTAGCGGAATATGTTACAAAATACAGTTTGTGGCATGTATTCTGTAATCTGCAGTGGAATAGATTTTAAAAGTAACCTTCTCAACACTGCTTATATGAAACTTAATTAAAGCCCTGCTTGACTCCTTGAAAAGAACCAGAGGCCAAAAAAAATGAAGGGTGCCAGGCCAGCCTTGATTTCCTTGAGCAAATTAAGAATAGTGTACCTTGGCAATCGAAATGTTCTGCTAAAGCCTTTCCTTGGCATTCTAAAAAAAGACTTTCTTTGTGCTAACTCTTTTTGTTCTTAGAAGCAGCTCTGTCTGCAATAGCTGCAGAACTTCCTGCAGCTATTAGTTAAGAAACACTTTTTATGCTAAAAAATAATTCATTAATTAACAGTAAAGCAAAGCTTATTAAATCACATTTCATTCCATTGAAATACTCTACTACTAGATTTGTCATTCTGAAAGTAAATGCCAGCCACAAAAGTTTCTACACCTATCAGTTGTTAATTACTACATGACAATAGTCAGGTGTCAAAAGAGGGTTTGTACGTACTGGCCTTAAATTTGTCCCCAACCTTTTTCCCCATCATTTGCAAATAGCCAGAGGCATAAGGTTGCATTAACTTGGAATAAGCCCAACACAGATGATAACAGCCTACTATCCTGAGGCACACCTCAACTATCTGTAGCATCAGTAGCAATATAGATGCATCTCTTTATTATTTGTATTCAGCATCACCAAGTTAATTTGGTTCTTTAAGATACCACTCTTAGATGTATACTAATAATATGGGGTTATAAACATCTTCAGCTCCAAGGGAATTTATTGTGGTTTAGAATATTTAATGAAAACCATTAATCATTCATTGTTATTTTCTCAGTTGAATATGTTCACAGAGTGAGTCCCTGCATGAACCTTTTGTATTCTGCTTAAGTACCTCTTAGCCTCCTCGAGTTCAACTTTTACCAGCGTTGGTACACTGCCCAAGGTGCTCAGCTCATTTCATCAGGTCTATTATTTTGTTTGTGGACAAAACAGCCTATTCCACACTATAAATACGGATGAACTCTAAAATATTGTGTTTGTAATAACCTGCTGAGTATTTTTCAAGTTCCATATTATTCATCCACATCAGTGTTCTCGAAATAACACACAAATCAAAGTTTTATTATTTACAAAATAGAATGGCCTTGTACAGGAAGACTGGCTTAGTAATGACCTAAAACTTAGATTTCATCATAAACCTGTTATTATTCAACATTTTCTTCAAACTGGGCAACTCCATCTGTTTCTCTTTTTGTATAATTTTCATTCACTGACATTTAGATAAGCTATATATCATATCTGTCTTCCCTTGAATTTAAATATGGTACGCAAATTAGGTTTTGACTTTTTCTAGATTACCTTACATGAAAACATTAGTAACTTCAGCTTAAATGTTGTTTGATTTGAAGTACCTGAAAACTGGTGACACACACTTAATAAGATGTTGTGATGGAACTTTTAAAGAGTTTGACCTTCTCTGTATTCTGTTATTCTGTTCTTATGGCTAGAGGAAATGGCTCATTGTATTGTGTTTTGTCTTTATATAATTCTACATTTTACAGTATACTTGTTTGTACAAGTTATCATTTAGGTGGAACGTTTTGTTGTGTTCTGTGATGGTATTTAGATAACTTTTTCCTTAAAATGATTCTATAGTTTTTGTTATTCTTATTTGTGTAGACTGATTTATTTCAGATTTTCCCTAACTTTGTTGACAAACTACGTTCTGCCAAACCGCTTCCAGTTCTCCTCAGCACTGATTCAACAAGTTGAACTCTACTAGAGGGATTAACACCCATTCTGATGATTTTGGTGGAAAGCTGTCTAACCTGGTGGGCCATAATTGCCCATAGGTGTTCAAATGGGTTGAACTTTTGTGGTGCTAAAGGCCACAGCACATGACTGGTATCATATTCATGTTTAAACCCTTGGAAGTGACTGCCATCAGGGATAGAGATAATGAACCTAAACAATTTAGTATCAATTAGCAGTGCTCTTCCCTTTTAAGGCAGTAATTATCAGACTTTTTTCAGGCATTCTACATCAGAGAGCATAAAAAATATGGCATACATTTTTCATGTACATTTGATTTTTTTTTTCATTAACATTAACAGTTTTATCTGATCAACCAATTAAATGTCAGAAACTCGGTGCATTTGTTTGTAGACATGGTCAAGATAACTTGCTAAATTTCAGACTGAGCATCAGAATAGAGAGGAAAGAGGTCAAGAGATCAGAAAAGAATGGCTAGATAGGAAGGCATCGCTAACTCAAACAACCACTTGGTACAGTCTAACTATGCAGAAGAGCGTCTCTGAATGCAAAATGCATCCAGCCTTGAAGCACAAGGGCTGCAGTAGCAGAAG